>JAGFPH010003246.1:123540-151283 GCA_018207615.1 Philaenus spumarius | reverse complement strand
TGTAAAGAGGATGCAGTTAATTTGCATACAATGAGAAAAAATGTTTTTCATGAGGCGATAGAAGTGTTTTCATACGATAGCAAAATGAAGTCAATTAGAAATATTGAATTATCCGCACTATAAATTGACGTAACCCATAGTAACAAAATAATAAATAGCGGATGGACATTTTTCTCAAGAAAAGATGCATCACATCGGAATACCTAAAGAAGATTCTGATGCGGTAAATTTAGGTTATTCGAAAACATGTGAGAAAAAAGGTTTCTATTGTATCGGATTTTAATAGGAAACGATTAAACAATATACTGTCGGAAGAAATCGACGTTGCTTGAACGATGAAACCTGTATTTCAGGTAGTGAATTTTCCAACGCTTGGAGTCAACAAAAGACTAAGGTAAACCGCTTAGAGTTCAGTGAGTGGGTTTGGAATTTAACGAGATGAAAATTTTCCAGTGAAGTATTTGGACCTCTGCAATCAGAAAAATCTTAAGCTGTGTGACGTCATCAAGGACTCTGGCTAAATTGGATAAGCAATAAATAAAGTATTGTCGTACTTCTGTTTGAAATACACTTACCAGGTTGTCAGTACTGCAGTCAGGGAACCGACCTTAATATCTTGCTAAACGCTTGCAACCGAACGATCAGGGTATTGATAAACTAGATGAGAAGTCATGTATCAGTAATATGAATATAACTTTTAGATTGTTTTGATTAATTAAGGGGAGAGTTCCGTTTTTATAGTTCAATGTTATTTATATGGAGTTTACAGGATCAGTTAGAAACCACTTATCCAAAATCTAGTTGAGAAATCTTTTTCAAATTTGGACACAATAATTCCATAGGATTTCTGAATTTAGTTAACTATAAATAAGTATTATAGTATATTATTTTTTTACAAAAAAGTTACCGTACATAAATGAATCTAAGCAAATGTTTTTAAATAAATGTTAATGATCATACATTTTTTATAGATACTTAATAGTTTGTTTTCTATAAACTATAAAGTGCATTTTGCAGATACAATTATGAATAATGAACATACAAACATATTGGTACCTAACTACCTAAGTACTAAAAAACAAGTTTTTATACAAAATTATTACCATTGTTACTTTAAAAATTTCCTGTGCAGTAGTTAATTCTCAAAGAAATTATACTTAATACATTTTCATTAAAAAAACAAACATTAACTACAGATTTGTTTTGTTTAAATTGTTGGTTCCAACTTTATTGCACGAATAAAATGTAATATGTATATTGGTTGTAATTTCAATGGTTATCATATTTTATTATGTGCACCAATATTTTTTAAATATGTATGTTACCAGGAATAAACAAATATTCATGGATTAAAAACATTATACAATCTATATATTTATATATAGGCCTATACATAAATATCTTCTAAAATAATTATGCAAAACATCCCAAGCTGGAGAGAGAACACAGGTAACTAACTATTGCCCGTTTACAGTTTAGTTGATAGCAAGGGCCTTACGGAGGCTAACCTGACCTAACTACATCGGTTCCTATTGACTACCACATTGAATTGTGAATATCCTTGTCTCAGTTTTTAATTCAAGATAACAATTTCAGTAACGCACCTTATGTTTAAGTAATCCCCATTATTAAGTTTAAACTACAGAAAACTAACATTACATTAGTTTTATTCTAACGTGTATTGAGTTTAATTCTAACAAATTGTTAAAATAGTTTTCTGAAAGCAAATTTATTCTCCCAAATACAATAATATACTCTCAAAATAATTACTACAGTACTATACATCAGATTTAGGTCGTAATAGGTAGTACAGCACCAATAATCAGGACCGGATTTAGCATGGGGCAAAGTGGGCCCGTGCCCATAGCGGCAAATTTTTAGGAGCCGGAATTTGGGAAATAATATTACAGTACTATGTTTTAGAAGAAAACTAAAATTTCATTCAAGTTTTACAACAGAATGCGTATGAGCGTCTGACATAGATGCAGTCATGAATGAGCTAATGCCAAGTTATTCGTTCGACTCAAACTAAATGTACACTGACGTGTTTGTGACTTGTGTTTTGAGTGTGTGAGAGAAAGAGATGCGGCCGCTGCTTCGTGCATCCTCGGCTCCTTTCGGCGCGAATCAATAAACTTCGTGCCTTCGGCTAACACCGAGAAAGGCGAGAAATCACAGTTGTCTGTTTTGTCTTTCGTTCAGTTCTGTCTTATTGTTGTTTGCGTTTCACAATCACCACTTTTTCACTGTTCTTGTGTTGCAGCACAACTCTTCAGTGCTATTCGTTCAGTGTAAAACTGATTTACTGTAGTTTTGTTTTTAAAATTTTAAACGTAGTAGCCTATAGTAGTGTAGTGGTGTTTTAAAGAAAAGTGTTTTCAAACTCAACATAGATGGACGTAATTGTTTAAAGGTTAACCTGTATAATGTATAATAAACTTGAAATACGTGATTTGAAATTGATGTGTCTTTTAATATTTTGCAAAACCACTTCTGAATTTCACCTTGTAAAAATTACGTAATAACGTAATTTAATTTGTAAAAGTAAAATAAGATTTATCCTCCTCACCTTATATTGGTGTAATCATGCAGAAATATAAATAAAAATTGAGTATAGTATTTCTCTAAAGACGAAACATTTATTTGTTTGTAATTCAAATTATATATATATATATATATATATATATATTGTATTTTGTTTTAATAACGCTTTATAAAGTCTCATTAACTCATTAGTAATATAAAAAAAATGTTTTACTACTAATTAAATCAACCTGAGCAAATTAGGAGAAAGAAAATAGTATTAATACTTTTTTGTAATGAGTAAAACATATTGCAAATTCAGTGTAAACGAGAGATAATTTTGGTTTTGGTATAGAGTGCTTTTAACCCTATTGAGCAGTCACTATACTACTCAATGACAACGCTACTTTGTATTGAATATTTCACCCACTAAAATCATCAAATCGCAATAAAACAAAAACCGTTGGAAAGAAAATAATTTAAACTTTTATTTTTGTATTTACATATTTTTTTTTTTTTAACTTATATTTACATATGTAATCATCGTTTCAAAATTTTAGTTTTCTGTAAACGTTTTGCCGACTGTAATCGAATTGTTATAATTTATCGTTGCGTGTAAACAGCAACCCATTTATCGCTCTGATTTGACTCAGTTTGCATGGGCCATAGGTTGTCGCAATATTTCGTTGATTCCGTTTTACGTGTTTTTTTTTACCTTGTGTTATTTTTATTCAATTGATACCAAGGCAGCTCAAGCTCCTCGAGAGTTCTTGGCTTAATTTATTGAACTATATCGAAGTTTTACCTGCTTGTGGCTCATTGAGAGCAAAGAATACTCCGACAGGTATAAAAAAAGACTTTGCGCACATAGCGGTCGTTCAAAAATACAAGGAGTTTGATCCGTTGGCAGGTAGAACCACTGTTTAAAAAAAAATTAATGCATTGCGTACGGTTTATAAGAAAGAACTATCAAAAGTTAAATATTCGTCAATGAAGATTGGACAAGAAATCATTGCATGTAAACAGTACTCACACTTTCGATTTATTGTAACGATAAATTGTTACGATTTATCGTAGCGTGTAAACCGGGCTTAAAGGTCAATGGTGCTCGAAAGTGATATTTTGACAATATTATAGAGATACCTTTGGAGTCGTCAAGATTTTAACTTTCTAAAACTGCCATCCAATTAAAAGTCACTTACATAGTTCCAAAGATATGGAATTGTCTGTAAACCTTTGCAATTGGACAGATTTCAACCAATAAAACAGAACATTTTGCGTTCGAGATATGTCTTACAATTCGAATTATTTCAATAGACTTTTTTATATCTAGACCTATTTATAAACCAAAGTTCCATTCTTCGTTTGGTGTAAAGAAAAACTAAATTTAATCTAACGGTTTTGTTCGTACAGTGCTGATAAATACTGACAAATGAGAAATTCAAAACTCGACTTTCTCACGCTCCCGAAGTAGCGCTTACAACTTTTTTTTACACAGAACATCGTATTTGATGCGTCCGTGAGAAGTTCAATTCGTTTGATCTACGTAATTTTATAATTCAAGAAACTAAGTCAAATACTTTTATGAAATACTAATTTACAAGTATACAGTTCAATTCTTTGATTTATTCTCTACACTTTCTTATAATAATATTTCATATTTGGGCAAGAAATATATTCCTAAATTACTATTCATACTATACCTAGTTTTGTTGGGAGTTTTGAACTGGTGTTTAAAAAAAAAAATAAATTTGAAATTGATAAATATTTTTATACATTTCTATTCAGGACAAAATTACGAAATTTTTTATATCCACGAAAAAAAAAATACAAAAAATGTCTACTACTTTTTATGTAGGCCTAAAGTTTAACTTTTTCCTTTCGTTACTAAACATTTTTGTTTGTTGAGCTAATAATTTTGTAAATTTTACATCAATCATTCTTTTACTGGCATATGTAAATTCTTTGAACCTTTCTCTACAAAAAAGCTACTGAACACTTTCGGATTGGTTTATAATTATATTTGGCGAATTTGTGAAAATATGCTTGCACACGCACCGAAATGGCTTGACTTAGCATTAACACTTCTAGTGTTAATTGTGGGGAGGGGCGTCAATTTTTTTGGGGGGGGGGGGGGGCAAAATATGTAGGTCCGGCCCTGCCAATAATGCTCCGACGTTTCCTGAAAACTAAAGTTAATGCTTATTTTTTTCAATCCTTAATTCATTTTGATAACAAATTTTGAATATTAAGTTTTTTCCTAAAGTTTGTATATTATTATTCAGTTATTGCTGTAAAAAATTCATCATTTACTTTCCTAAAAAACAGCTCTTCCATCAAATTAAATGTAAACAAAATAACTATCTTGGAAATATAAATATCAATAAAAAACAATATCAAGGGAAACATATTCCTAATAACTAGTTTAAATGAGTTTTATAAAGTAGATGTTTTCATGCGGGCTACTAACGTAAGATCTCCGTTTCAATAGCATAGACAATGCCTGCCCATGCTATCAGCTAAACTATAATCGAACAATAGACATATCACGTTAGCTTGGAAGCGAGCCAACCACCGTTTGCTTTACGTCTACCCTCAAACCAAAAATATTTAAAGCCGAGATTTGAACCATGTATCTTCTGATCAGAAAGATACCACGCTATCCACTCGGATAAGATTTGCATTAATGAAATTGATAAATAAACAACTCTTAAGTTACTTTACTATATCTACGAGTATTATATGTAAAAGTAAATGCACTTCATCTAGGAGTGGTTATAACAAGTTTACATGGTTGTTATTAAGTTTGAATCTATAAAGTATGTATTTGAGAGAGGTGTATAATTACAAAATAGTGAAATAAAAATAAAGCTACCGTATTGATTGCCTTCTAGCATAGATCATGAATAATAAAATAGATCATGCATCCATTCGGGGGCTGTTTGCCGAAAAAAAGGTTATCGCGAAAATAGTGCATGATCGCGCCGAGAGGTAGCGCTAGGGAGAAATCATTTGTAGCATTGGTGTTTCACACAGCTTCCATCGTTTCCCCAATAGATAGCACCACTATCATCGAATTTCCAGTGGAACAAAATATTGCATTAGATCGGAGTTATATTAGGTTATCCAAATACAATGCTTCTAGCCTCTTCCCCTCTCGCTGTTATATGCTATACTGAAATACAATCCATTATTTTAACCGTTAATGAAGTTTTGGTTTATTTCCCAGTTTTTTTTTTATTTAGTTCTAATATGTAGTTTTTATAATAAGCTATAACGTGAGATTGAATAACAAATGAGGATAATACACAAAAAATAATTTCCTTGTACTCCAGAACTTCCACTTGTACTCACATAACTTGTTTTCTATAGTCCCAAAAATGTAAAATAATGTGTCAAATTCGAGCTAATGATTCGCAGAATGAAAATATAAAATATAACAAAATTTATTTTATTTTGCTATAAAAGACACTCTTCCCTTAAACAGTTTTAAAGATTATAATACAATATTGTCTGAAAACACTTTTTAAATATAAAATATTTTGAAATACCCAATTATATATAACAAAACAGTTATTCAATTTCTATTAATATTAAAAATTTGGCAATACCACTTTGAACTATGTGGCTCAGTCGTATTGAATAATAATTTGAACTTAAAACAAGTTGTCCACTTACTGAATAATATTAATCGCCAGTGTTAGTATATTAATTTTAATAATAACAGTATTTGTAAATAGAGTCAATGTAACAAAAACCAACTATATATATATTATTAACTACTATATATTGAATATAAATAAAATAACACGTATTACTTAACTGTACTTTTGTAAACAAATATAATTTAGTAACAACAATTAAGTTGTTTTCTGTACAGCATTAAAAAAAATAGCCCGAAGTTTAACTTATAGGCTTTAGTCACAAGTTATTTTATTAACAGAAATACAAGCACAAAAAACAGCCTGAAGTTCTAACTTAAGTCACAGTATATACTTGCATTCAACATTATGGCAGTCCTCTTATAAAAAGACCCAAGTTATATTTGCTTATATATACAAAAACATATTGCTTTAATTAATATATATATACAAAATTGAAATTATTACACATAATATCACGACTTATGAACAATATCATTTTAATATACAATTTTATATTTCTATTCAAAAAGGAAAAGAGTAAAAATAACCTATATTGAAATTGTAGAAATTAAAAATGATGGCAGATTAACACAATTCTGCCTGATTAATGGATATTCTTCATTGCAACTGAGCTTTAATTAAGTAGAACATAATGAATAGGCATAGTATGAATAATTTTTCCAATAGCTATTATTTTGGACACTTTATAACAAAAGTGCACTAAATCAAGGCATTAAAGATGTGTCTTGATAGGAAATTAATTTCCTGCCATCATAATGTGGTGCCATCTGTGTAACTATATTAAGTATTGTACAGTGACATAAGGTGCTGCTACAAGTGGTCAGTTAGAGAACTGCCAGAATGAAAACTACAATTAATATTTATCCAGTATAGAATTCATTGAGTTCATTGGGTGAATTTTATGTAGGTATCTCAAGGTTTACACTTTAGAGTACTTCAACTTATAATTATTTTCTATAAAAAAGTGTTATTCTTAAAAAAATATCTTAATTACCTGAAATAATGTTAAACTCAGTTTGGCTAGTCATTATGTAACAATTTAAAACTACGTAGAAATTATCATGAGATAACTTAGCATTAATTTAATATTTCAATTAGGCCCTAATTACTTTGTTAAACCTATAACTTGTGCGTTAATATATAATTTGAATGTTAACATTTTTTTTTAATAAGTATGTTTTTAAAAACATACTCTATGTCTAACAGTTGGAAAATTGAGTTAAGGGTGTGCAATATCACTCGAGTAAAACCATCGAATCCAGTGAGCGGATCCAACTTTGAGAAGACTGGCTTAATAATATTACATAGGTCGATCGAGCGACTTACATTTGCTTGTATACACTTTCGTGTTTACTAATGCCGGTCTTATTTTTAGTTTCCGCTTTGTGCGTACGACCAGTGGCGGATCCAGGGCATCATTTTGGGAGAGAACTTTCGGGGGGGGGGGGGGGGGGGGTTAGAGAATATATAGTTTGAAATTATCGAACTAAACATAACCAATTTGGGAGCATTTTCATGTTAAAATTTCCCTTTAGTATTTTATATTTTTTACAAGAATTTAAATCTTACTATTTAGATTTTGTATAGCCTAATAGTTGAATAGTAAACCTTTTAATTATTTGAACATAACTACAGATGTTTAAAGAGTAGACAATTTTTAAACTTTAACTTCAAAAAAAGCTTGATACTAATTATAAATGAACAGGTGGCTTTTTAGCTTAAAATAACAACGTTTGAAGTTAAATTTACATTGAGTGTATTTAGGCCTAACGCTATAGACACAGTCTTTGGTTTCCTCCTGATTTTTCAAATCTCTCAATCACTTGGTTGGGTTCAATAGGTATCTATATCGTGGTGAATATAAAAGAGCGCCAATTAAACCAACCTTTTCCGAACCATTGTAGTTCTTGTCTTGTCCACTACTTCAAGAGTCTTAAGGGCCATGTTATACGGGCGCTGTTAGCGCCGCGTTAATAACGCTGCAAACTAGGCGTTAAATTCCCAAGTTATGACATTCAAACTGTTGAAAGCGGTCGTAACGGTCGTCAACACGGGACTCTGTACAGGGCGTCACTCACGTGAAAGATGGACACCATTCAGTTAGGCCGTCTTGGTGTATTAAAAATAGTATAAACATTTAATTTGAGGAATTGTGTAGGAGGAAGAGTAGACGAAGGGGCCTTGTCTCAACAACCTCATTCCAGCATTTAGCTTTCAATTATTTATTGCTATAATACTTTGACTTAACGTCATACAGAGGTGGCTGCTGTTCGATAAAGTCAATATTTTGTTAGTTTGAAGTCCACAATAACCACTTTGAAATAAACAATAACAACTAGAACCAGGAGAAAGTCGTTACTTCTAACTATTGTGGCCTCTCTGGTATGCGCTGCGAGTGCGAGTGCGCGTTGTCAACGCTCCGTATAACTTGGTTTGGCGTTGATAGCGTCCGGTGAACGCGGATTCGCCAGTGTTTATAGCTCTCGTATAACATGGACCACAGGACCGACGTTAATGTGACGTTTAACAACAATCACTTCACTTCAGGACACGGACGACTACACAACACAGCCGAACCCGGGGTAGTGCCTTCTTCTGAACTTCTCGAGAGACATCCAGTGTGGTTTTGGACGGGCCTTGAAGTTCCGAGGATGGTTTATCACGGGGAGCGCTTCACATCAAATACGAGTAACGGACGTACACTCATCGTCGCTGGCGGACGCCTTCATTGGGGAGTTCTCCTGGTACCTGATGTTGTATGCTGCCGGTAGCGAGTTCATCCAGAATAATCACGTTTCTTTGACGGACGATCACAACATAACGCTGGCGGACTCTCTCTTCCAGTCTCCCGTAGTCCAACTGTCGGTCTGGCTGCGGGTAGCGATTTCTTCTAGCGCTAATTCATTGTTCTATCTGTTTCAGTCAGCTCTTCACTTCTAAACTCGAGACGGGCCTTCGTCTTAGCTCCGGGATCCCTCTGCCAGTGATGTTTAGGTACAGGTCATGGTGTTCGGCTGCCGGCCTGGTCTCGGGGAATGATTTTCTCACTGCTTCTTCTGTTTCAGCCCACTTCTTCACTCGTTCTTGGGATCGTGCCTTCATCGGAGCTCCGGGACCCCCAGTATGCCAGTGATGTTTTATGCATGGATCTTGGAATTTCGTTGATGGCTGGTCTCGAGTAGAGACTTCTTCATGCCGCCACCGCCATATCACTAACCTGTTTTTCCGTAATGTTTCAGATTGACTCTTACAGGCATTAGGGATATTCCCTAGACGCTGTTACACCTCCCCTGTGAGCAGTTTGGGAGATGGGGATGGTTTAGTGGGTAGTGTGTCCGCGCGGCAGCGGATCAAGTCCCACAGTAGGGTACCTTCTCTAACTCTGAAGTTGAAAACGCGGTGCTAACAGCGCTCGTATAACACGGCCTAAGGAAGAAATTACATTTCCGCCCTTGCACAGCTGGCTGACAAGGTACAGAACTTGAATAAGCGTGTGGATGATGGAGAAAACATCTTTGTAACAAATATTTAGTATTGCTCGGTAAGAAAAAAAAAGAAAGAATTATACACTGAACACTTTATAACATATAGTAATTTGTCAGAAGCGCGAGTTAAAAACGAATATACCAAAGACCTGTATTGAAAATAGTGATTACATTGAAATAATTCTCAAAGAAACACTGCATTATTGTATTATACTGCAATACATTCTTTTTATCTCTACATATTTGACATATTTTTAGATAACATAATTCATTATAAGTATATTCTCAAATTTGTTAAAAGAATAGCACAGATTATCAAATTCAAAAAATTGTGCTTACTACACGGATTGTTGATACATAATTCAGAGAACCATAGTCTAAAGGTGGCCAGTAGACCCTTACTCGAGCCCCTCCGTCGTCTGGCCGTTTTACCGCAGCGCTTCAGCATATAATATTAGTAGGCTACAGACTGATAAAACAAGGACTTGAGTTAAAAATATTGGGTTGGTTGCAATTCAAAATTGTGACTTTTAATCGTAATGTGATTGTAATATGTACCTACGATATTTGCCATTAAAATGTATACCTGGCTTCCTATTTTCTTCTTTTATTTTAGTAGGTTTGGGGGGGAGGTACGTTCCCCCAGTTTTCCCCCTCCCCGTGGATCCACCACTGCGTACGACATTTAAATTTGCAGACAATTCAAATGTATAGTTAGTAGGTAACAAAATTCACCCCGATGTTTTACTGCTATCAAGTGACTTGACTGAAAATCATGTTTTTCTTCTTGTTTATAAAAAAATATATTTCATAAAAATATATAATTTAACATTTTTTCACCTACGAATTATAATTTAGACGGTCATGAACGATTTCCTGCAAATTACTAAAGATTATCTTCAAAATTCGATAAATGGTAAGTTATATTGAAGACTCCATGGAGCCTGTATCTTCCTGGTATTGCACATCCTCAATGACATGTACAATATGTAGGTTTATAAGACGTTTTCCATATTTAGGCCTATAATTTGAACTAGAAAAAGTTTTAATGAAAAATAAGCACGTACTGGCTATGGATTACATTGTGATCTTAATTGTATTACTTTAACTATGTGGAGAAAACATTGAATTAACATAATTTCAAAGAAAATTTAGGCTTAACATATGGGTATGATTATTGTGAATTTTTACCGTAAAGTGATACTACGTTTCTGTTGCAAATGTAAATTTTAAAAAGAAATCTAATTAAAATTTTAAAAGATATATTCCCAAGAAGTTGGAAAGCACAACTTTTTAAAAAAATAATTTGTATGCTTGCGACTACAAATTTAGTTGGTTGCTGTTTCTTTGAAATACATTTATAATTTAACAAGAGCACAAGAGTCGCACAATACTTATTGCTAGGCTTTGGTAGTAATGTATTCTCCATAACTTTCGCTAGAAACAATTTGTTGTGTTGGGGGGTAAGCTAAACAAACTTCATACTACTCCCGTCGGAATTAAATTGTAAAAGAACTTACCTACTTTGTTAAATATATATTATGTTCCTTCTGTATATGTTCGTTCATTTCCATTTTTTTATACAAAAATTTACGTCAGTTTCATTTCAAACTTTGTAATTTTAAAACAAATTTAACACCGATGCAGTAGTTTCATTCAAATTAATTAAATAAGTAAATCATTTTCTAAACACCAAACACTTTATTTGTGAGTTATTATTAGGTTAAGCTCTATTTAAAAGAACTGAACAAATACAATTAATATAGGTATACAAAGTGACATAGGCTATGTAAGTACCCATTTAGGTTAGGTATTTAATAAAGAATCAAACACATAAAGGTAATAACGTAATAACGGCATTCTAATAACTTTCAGTAAATTTATTTATTTAACTTTAAGTTTACAGTGAAAGAGCTTCACTGTTTCGTCTATAGTTAGTCTATACGAAACAATATTTTAATTTGGCAATAATGAACAGGTGCAGCATTGGGATTCTTTAATCTTTTAATTACTCAAAAGACGAAAACATAAATTAAGGGGTATTTTTAAGGTTAGATATTAGTTTTATTTTCCATTTTTTTATTTACCAACGACTTTACCAAAATTGTTTTTAAAATGTACAGACATATTAAAACATACAGATTCAGGGCGATTATTTATGTTATAATTTGTTTTGCCCCAAATCTATTTTACACTAGCAATCAGAGAAATTAAATTTGTTACATTTAAAGTTATATTATCCGAATAGATGAGTTAAACGAAATTATTGTGTGTTATTACAGTAGGTATAAATAGACTTTTAACATTTTCTATTTAATTTTTGAAACGTAAAAATAATTATTTTATGTAAATGTGGAAAGTATCTCTACAGAACTTGGATACATAGGAACAAAGAAGTAAATACCAATCCAAGGACACATTCGTTCGTTTTAAGTTATGAAAAATCATTTATAGGAAGAATAAATCTAATCATGTCAGTAGTTATTATTTAAAAATAATGTGACATGTGTTCAATGAAACTGCCTTTATAAATTTACGGTTTTGTATATATGTCTTGAAGGCTTGGGCCTATAATAATAACAATTACACAAATATACGGCCATGTTTAATAAACTTCATAAATGTTTCACTGGAAACTCATTTACATTAATAAAATGAGAAGTTTTTTACTTAAAAGAGAAATGATTTCTGTTGGAAGTGTAATTGCGGTTCAAATATCACCATTTAATTTACATCAGTTTAAAATAATGAATTTTAAGTACAAAATCATTTCAAATTGGGTTTGAAAATTTTTAATTTGTTGCGCCAATGAAAATGTTGCCATTTTTTATTTTGAGAGATATTTTTATGCATCTTCAGTTGTAGAATAATTAAAAATTAAAAATTTAGACAGCATAAAAAGCGTAGGCCTAAATATAACCAAAAACCAAAAAAATTAATGCATATATTTTGAGAAACACATAAATATTTATTTGCTGAAAATTTATTATGCAGTTAATAAATGGGATAAGAAGACATTAAATAATCTAAGGAAATAGTATCAATCGTGTTTCAAATAAATATCTTTTAAATTATATTATTGTTACCATTTTGTCAATTACAACTAGAGTTTTTTGTTGTTGTGGTTTTAAATTCTATAAATTTAAAAATTGATCAATATATTAATAATAGTCAATTAATACAATGCATTGTAATAGGTGCAGTTTATAGAGTTCAAAAAAATATAAAGTTACTTTGCAAAGTTTCCTCATTAATGTAAATAGTTTACGAAATATCAATAGTAGCAAAGATGCAATTATAATGTGTGTATGTGTGTGTGTTTTCGTTTTAGTTTAATTACATTTTTAAATGCGACTAACTGAAGTAACGTTCATATACCTGCTCTATACTCTTACATAATATTTTCTTTTAAACACAATCCCGTGCTAAGTTTATGGTGTGAAAGGAAAGACCAGAGTTGCTTCTGCTAGAAAACATAAACTAGAGAATTAAAGCAAACAAGTAGCGGCAAACACACTGCCGTCGACCTCCTGCTTTTAGCCATTTTTTTATAAGAAAAGTTTGATTTTTAAACTTAAAAATAAAAATCCAAAACAAATGTTAGAAAGCCGGTTTATGTGCCATCTATATTTTGGAAATAGCTTAGAACACGTCAAAAAGAGTACATGTTTTCAAATTGGGAATAATTTAAGTTTTGTTGTATTAAAACATTTGTAATATATTAACATAATCAGTGTTTGATACATTTGATAAGTGTTTCCAATATCATGTATGAAAACAAGAAATACATTTGATAAATTTCTTGTTTTAAAAGAATTATATCTATAATATGGAAAAATTAAGGATTGAAGAGAAACCAAAATTACAATAGATGCATAATAGGGTTAAAGTGTCGGTTGCAGTTGGATCAGGTAAAATATAAATAGAAACTATCGAAAGAGGCGACTGTAAATTTCTATCTGCTTATGTCTGAAATCCATCCGTTTTCGTCATTCACAAGAAATCGAAGGTGATGCAAAGTAGTAGCCAAAAGAAGATACGTTATGTATTCGTTAGAGGAAAAAGCACTAGATCCGAACATGTTATATGAAAAATAAAAAAGAATTGAAATTCCACAAGGTCATAACAATGTAATAAATTGGTAAATACAAGTATGAACCATTATGAAGATGTGTATAAAACTGAAAAGAGTAAGCGTTGAATGACAAGACAGAAGCCTCCCCTGGATGAAGAGGAAATTATAGATAACGCTATGGAAAAGTGGAATCCTCGAATATACTGACGTTAATAGCACCACTTCCGACACGTCTCGGTCACGGAGTGGGAAAACACGATAAAGAATATAGAAGGCAGAACGAGTGTTACCAGAATTATTAATGAAACATTTTCCATACTAAGAATATATTTTTTAAATATCAGTGGAAGTGAAGAAATTTACAAGACATTAGAAATACACATGAATTATATTAGTCCGATTTCAGAAGATACATTTTGTATTTTAAATAGCTAAGAATTTATTATCAACGGAAAATGTTACATGGGAATACTGGGTTTCTACGAAGTAATTGCTTCGTCCAAACAGGACCCGTTTATTTACACCAAAGAAACCTTACAAGCAAACTTTTAAAGACAAAAGAATTATTCAATGAGAAAAATTAAATTTAGCAGAAGTAAAAAATGTAAAACTTTTAATAGTAAAACTAATAGTTTAATTACTGGGGAAGGCGTAAAAATCGAATTAGATATGACTGACAAAAAAACAAAATACACATATTGGAACAATCCGAATAAACTCCGTGAAAGCTTGGCACTGTTAATTGCTTCCCACCAAAGAGGTAAACACGAGTCATGCAAACTAGATAATTTCTGTACTTGAAGCTGGTATCATAATAAAGGTATGATTGTTGACGAATTCGAACGTCATACACATTACATAAGTTTAAAACGAAATCGTCAGCCAAGTAAACGTTTAAAAATAACCATAATTGGAGATTATGTTGTGCAGAACAAACGATCATGTAATGTAATTATGTAATTATGTTGCGGTACATTTCTGCTATTTAAAAACATGTGTAAGCAAAGTTTATATTTCATATAATTTTAATAGGAAACGATTAAACAATATAGTTTCTTAAGAACTCGACGTTGCTTTAACGATGAAATCTGTATTTCAGATAATGAATTTTCCAACGCTATGAGTCAACAAAAGACTAAGATAAACCGAATAAAAGATTACAGTGAGTGAGTTTAGAATTTAACGAGATATTTGTTTACCGGATTAGTATTTGGACCTCCGCAATCAGAAAAATCGTAAACAATGCTACGTCATTAAGGTTGGCTGATTGGAGATGCAAAAAATAAAGTACTGACGTACTTCTGATCAAATTACATTTATAATGTCATCAGTACTGCAGTCCAGGAACTAAATTTTCTAAACGCTTGCAGCCATACGATCAAGGCATTGATAAATATTTGATTGAGGTTGTAAAACACATTGTATAGCCAAGTATGGGGTAGTGAGATAATGGGCATAGTGGAAAACTATCTCAGTGGGAAAAAAACTGTGACGTGGGCGTTAAACGATATAATGAAAACTTAACGAAAATTGGGCAGCGTCGATGGGAAAATAATAAATAATTAACAAATAAAGACAAATTAAAAGTTATTTAAATGTTTACGGCTATTAAAAATTAAGTGCAAAATCTACAAGGTAAAGGCATGTATCCACGTCCATACAATTGAGATGGCTTGGGAGCTGTTGGCACAGGGTTATTTAATTTAGAAAAATCTAGTTTTTCGTGTATTTTATTTTAGTTTTTAGGATTTACAGCACTTGGGTTACAAATAATCCGGTACGGTTCTGTAAGGAAAGCCGTACGTCGGTCGGTCCTTGCGTTATTACTAATCGTAGTAGCATTGGTTTGCGGGGAGCGAGTTATGGAGGGGAAAGGTTCGTATCTAATAATAATGTTGATCATTTTATAATTTTAAAGAATTTAATTTGATTCGACAATGCCTGAACAATAATCGCAACTTTCGACATCGCTTCAACAGAGACCGAAGAAATTACTGCGAGCATCATATCCAATCCAATCTAGTTAGGCAAACACAAACATATGCTGTTGTTATTGTATTGCCTGAAGTCATAGACCACATTTAAAGAAACCTTACCGGTATCGTAATTAGTATAGTATATTGTATATTATAATAGAATAGCTGCTACACAAATAGTAGAATCTTATTTTGGTTATAGTTGACCGAGCGAAGGGAGGTCTCCGTTTTACATCGACCGTTCGGCATTTCGTCTGTGTGTCTGTCTGTCTGCCTGAATGTCTCACGATTACGGCCAAACGCCTTGACCGATTGTCATGATTTTTTGCATGAATGTTCCTTATTCCTAGGCCGAGCAATGTATATATACGGGATTTTCCATTTTTCATTTTTAACCCCTTAAATAAAATAAAAATGACGGCCGCACTGTTTCTCTCAGTGTAAGCGTTTTTCCAAAGCCAGTTTGTGGCTTAACCGTAAGTCGAATTTAAAAACTAATAACATTTTGCCAGTAGCAAATTTAATTTTAAACAAAATTGTATTCTTGATTTTTTCCGTGTCTCTAACGGTAAGATCAAAAAATTTCCGCAAACTTCAAATTTGTTATTTTATAAATGTTATTTAGTTGGATGCGTAAGTACTCCGGTAACAATATTCTACTGCATACTTGTAAAATGTTGTACGTCTAAGTAAAGAAACGGATTCGTAGTGTTTATACTACAAGGAATTATACTGATGCCATCAATTAAATGTGTTAGCAAAATTATACAATGAGTGGAAATACTTGATACACATTTTACATATAGCGTCAGATGAAGTTTGTTAGTGAAACTATACCAAGTGATAGATTATCGGAGTTTGTTAGATGTAATTGTTTTATTGAATTGCAGTAATGCTATATGAGGAAATTATTTAACAAATAATTTATTATATTGAGATGTTGTGATATTAAGCATCTGATATTATTTATAAAACTCCATTAAAATATTTGTAATTTTTTAGAATAGTTCCACCATTGTAGCTCCATAATATGTCATCTTACCTTACTTATATATATTCGACTTAAGATCTGACTAATGGAAATATTGAAATTATAGCTTTTAAAGTGAAATTATAGACAGTATTACTTCAAAAGGAAAAGGAAATTAACAAAGTTACAAACTGTTTCTTGTAAAGTTTTATTTTTATTTTCTAGTATTATTTCTACCATATCTGATAATAATACGTACCAACCATACTGTTTTTTTACTGTGTTGGTATATGATGATGGGTTAAACAAACCAATTAATTATACACAACTTTACTACTATCCTTCATCCGATTGTTTTGACATTAGGGAATTCAAAGGGCTATAAAAAGTCTTTCTTAAACTGTGTTGTTAAAATGTACGGTTTTTGGGTAATTCAGGTTTGAAATTTTCAAACAGCCACCATTTCAAAACTCATGCTTGGATATAATCGTTTATTCTATTTTTTTAAATAGTTCATTGTTTAGTTTAACTGTTTGCCAAGTTTGAACACAATCGTTCGAACTGTTCTCTAGATATAAGTTATTTGTAAAATTATTTTGTTGGTTAAAGAAACAAATGTCGATGTCTAGAAAACATTGTATTCTTGACTTTCTCTTTATTTTTAGTTTCATTATTTTGGTATCCAAGTCACTTCTTAAATGAAATAAATACAGGAAAATATTATAGTATATAGTACTTTACCTGGTTATTAGTCCGTCGTGTGAATTCTTGAGTTGTCCTACTTATGACGCGTTTCGAGACCGTAATCTCATTATCAAGTATATAATATATTAATCACTATTTAGGTCGTCATATACGCACAAAAACACAAACACATTAATAACAACAAATACACAACACATAAATGAATGGCTTATTTCAGAAACAACATAAGTCCGCAAACTGAAATTTTCGGAAAACTAAAAAAACTTTATATCTCAAGGAAAAATAAAAAACTATTTTTTTTATTAATGAGATTTCAAGAATAGATCTTGGAGTTCAATAAAAAAAGTGTTATAAGTTAATAATTGGTTTCTATGGTAACCATAAATAATTTATTTAATGGTGGACTTAAGTTATTTCTGCAATAAATAGTGGACTTGTGTTGTTTCTGCAATAAATTGGGGACTTGTGTTGTTTCTGCAATAAATAATTTTAGTATTAGAATAACAAAAATACAAAAACTTGCATTAAATATTTGTTTAATGTGCAATTATTCATTCAACAATGTGTCTTAGAGAGTAAACAATTACTAATCATCACAATCTTGCTCTTCAGTTTCATTTTCACACGTTGCCCATGAATATAGTTTGTCAAAAAGCTCGAATATCTTCATCATGAGGAAGGTAAGAATCGAGTTTCCTGATGTCTTCAATTTTTTGCCTGTTAATTGGCACGGAACCCATTGGATATGCTGTCTGTGTCGGAAGAATAAGATAATCCGGGTTGGAATTCCTTAAAGAGAATGTTTGAGTCTGCAAGCCATCAATGTATTCTCTACATACCACACTACCAACATACTTTTTAGAATGTTTAAAATGCCTATATTGGCTGATTTTGAAAGATACTTTCTGGTGCTTAGGAACACCTCTTCCTGAGGTCTCTAATAAGGATACCATCGTTCTCTTATAAAAGCACGGCCACCACTTTTTAAAATCTATTACATCCTCAGATTGCGGAAGAACAACAAGAAATTTATGACTCCTGCTGGAGGAAAGTATCAGCTCAACGTATTCCTTCAACGTATAGACACGGTCACAGGTTTTAATTTTTCTTTTTAAAACAGAAAAATCTCTATCACAGGGCATGAATGAATGTCCCCGGATTGGAAAATATTGTTCAATATTTTCAAATTTTCCAAGTGATACTAAGTATGACCAGGGGCGGACCGTGGGTAAATGGCGCCCTGTGCGAAGCATGGTTCCGGCGCCCCGATACGGGGAGGGGGGGATAAAAAAACTGACCGGCAAATATACGCCGCTAACTTAAATCCTGAACACAGCATCGAATTTTTATAAAAAAATGATGAAGCCACGAGGAAAGGGTCGGAAATTATGTCTTAAGAAAACTATCAAAGAACTGAGTAACAAATGAATAGTCGACCTCCATCTATCTATTTTGCTGGTTTATTGAAGCAATAATTTTAAGTAGGTAATTGGAATAATTAGTTATTTTGTGAAAATATGATACCATTGCAGCATTTTAAATATTTAAATTTTTCACTCATTGTAAGCATTAAACATGCTTCTATTTTCAAAACGGTTCGTTAAGATTAATTGATTCTCTTGCCATTTAAGCCTTCAGTATAGTATTATAATTAATTGTCCCTTATATATTAGTGTCCGGATTTGGTCTGGGCAAACTTATGGTAACCCTAGTAATAGGCGACCGCTTCTGTATTCACAGCATGGGTGCGATTTACCTCACTTTCAAATTCAAATAATTCTTAGTCTAACACTTTTATGAAAAGATAATTTACAATTTGACAGTTTAATTCTTTGATTTATTCTCTACATTTTTTTATAATAATATTTCATTTTTGGTCAAAGCATATATACCGAAATTACATTCAAACTTTGACATGTTTTGTTAGCAGCCTTGTAGTAGGAACATAAAAACAGTTATTTTCATAATACCAAATTTGAAATTGATAAATATTTTTATACAGTTCTATTTATAACTAAATTACGAAACTTTTTTATACTTATGAAACAAATTACAAAAAATTTTTACTACTTGTTATGTAGGCCTAAAGACGAATTTTTAGGCCTACATAACAATTTTTTTGTACATTTTGTTGTAACGTTGCACTGGACCATCCACTCCCTCAATCACATTAATTCAACACTTAGTTCAGAATTTTACGTCCGCCAATCGCCAATCGAAAAACCTCAAGATATACCCTCACCACTATAGTACCAGCTCAGAATCGAAATGGGACAACTTGGAAGCACCATATTTATTTTTGCCAGCCTCGCGACTACAGATAAGAGCCCGATGATTCAAAGTCGATGCGGCCGAAAAGTTTAAAAACCAGCGATACTTTACTTTTATATAATAAACTTGTTTGGCATGAAATTTTTTATAAAATACAGTATATTAATGAGATTATTGTAATCAAAATAAGGCCAAATGTGATATAGGCCTAATTTGGACTACATTTAGTGATTAATACTTCTCGAATAACTCATTTAATTTCACGATTAATTAATTGAATAATAAATATCCCAAATGAGAGGACACCACGGAATACATACAAACAAATGAAGTATACTAACAAACGCCGTCACAAATGCAAGGTCGAAAGGCACCCCGAAAGAGAAACATTTTCTTATTTAAACGTAGGTACATTGGCCGCACGGTGATTTAGCGTGTGTGTTTTGTTCTCGTGATAGCCTAAGCTTGCTTGTGTTTAATTGTTTTTGTGTAAGAAAGTAATTTCTTGATATAATACATAAAAATTGCTTAGGTTTATATTCTTTTACCGAGGATTTAAATGTCTGATAAAAGTTATTAACTAAAAAAGAGACATTTTGCCAAGTTTTTGCTTAAAATTATACGTGTCTTTAAAATTTGCTATGTGCTATGTACAAGTACAAAAATAGTTACAGTACATATACTACGTGTGTAGGCCTACTTTTCTTATAAAAAGTAAGCAAATTATCTGCACCCTTTAACTCGCCAAAGATATACGTAAAATAGGGGTTTTAAGAAATTTTCCGGGGGAGTATTTTCGTTTAATTCGGCAGCGTTCCGGTACTGGAAAAATTACGTGTAAAGCCCTGCCTAAAGTTGAACTTTTTCCTTTCGTTACTGAACATTTTTTGTTTCTTGAGCTAATAACTTTAACAATTTTGTGTCAATATATTTTTTAATTGTATATAGGAATTCTTTGAACCTTTCTCTACAAAAAAGGCACATAACACTTTTGAATTGAGGTTAATTTAATATTTTTGGCGAATTTTAGCACGAAGTTAGTATTGTAACTTGCTAAACAGCGTATACAATTAAAGGTACTAAAATGATATTCTCTTTTACATGTAATCCCCAAGTTCATAATTTTGAGATTGTAATCCAAGCACGTCATCATCTGAGGGTGTGCTCCAGCATCATCTGATCCAGAGGCACCACGGAAAAATTTGCTTAATGCTTTAGCCTGATGTTGGTCTTGTTTTTCAATATCAGCCTTTCTTTTTCTATACAAATTACCCTGCTTTTCTTTTTTTTTTTTTGTCAACATGTTAATTATTGGAACTTACAGTAATTGGTCTATTTTTCTCATATCAGTCAATAGATTACGCCGATAATGTGGTTACTAAAAAGTTTGATGGCTGATTGGCTGATTTGAGGAGGTTATATGGAATTGTGTTGTGACAGGTGGGGGTGAAATACTCCTCCATACCCACCCCACCACTCAGGGCAGCGGAGTAGGGCGCCCCACTCTGCTGCCCTGTACTCCGCTTCGCAGAAACTAAGCAGCTATTTTTAAATACAGAGTCGCTGTCGCTCCGCTTCCGGCGAAATTGGCGACTGGCCGGCTCGGATTTTCGGAAGTATACGCCGCGCCCCCACCCCCAACACTTTTAGTTTCCTGCCACCTCATGCACTTTTGTTGTTATAATATATGGAATATTAGACAAAAAATTAATTTTCTATTATTCTCCTTATTTTCCAATTACAAGTACCACAATTTTTTTCCATCGCCATGGCGCCCCGGTGCCGATGGCGCCCTGTGCGGTGGCACAGGTCGCACATGCCAAGATTCGCCCCTGAGTATGACAACATACGTAGAACTGTATGATTCTTATTTTGGCCCCCACAACCATCCATAAAAATGTGTAGGACCTTCACTTTCCCATTACTATACTCCATATTAATATACTGCAATAAAAAGGAAGATACTTCATTCGGGCCTTTCAAAGCGACTCCCTCATGGTATACGAAGAAAACTGCAGTATTATTTTTAAGGTTATGTATGCCTAGGAAATTAACTGTTAGCTGTCTAAGATAGAATGTTTCTTGTACAGGTATTTCAGGTAATTGTAAGTTTTGCATGTAATCTACCGATATAGCACCAATGGACTCGTCTTCTTTGGATAATTCAGCAACAGTTTTCATTTTTTCGTAAAACTTCTTTGACCTTCGGATATGAACAATTTTTTCCGCAACATGTACTCGCTTTGCTGCTTCATTTAAAAATTTGCTTTTTATTTTAGTTTCCAACTCTTCACAAGTACAGCATGTGTCAACTTGTGGTCGACCAAATTTTAGAGAAAACCCGTCTAAAAACACTTTTCTATAAAAGCTGTATTTTACATTCAGCTCAGGATATTTCTCTATAAAAAGATTGTGCATTGTGATCAAATTTAACTTTGAACTTAAGTAATATGTTTCTTGTCTCGCATAGTGAACCAATTTTGTGGGAAATGAAGCAATGTGCTGTCTAATAGTCTCAAGCACAAACCCAGGCTTAGCATTTCCAGACTTATTTTTACCCCGCTTATCAAGTGGACTTTTACCCTGAGAGACCAAAGCTGCTAGTCATTGAATCCGTTCAAACGTTACTCCATGTATATTAGCAAAAGCCTTCTTACATACCTGACACTTTCCCATGCTTATTGAGATTTCATAAACATATTTAATACCACGGTTGGGTTTCCTAGATTCTTCTTCATCTTTGCGCCTTCTTCTACGCTTTACTTGGGTTGTTGATATTAAACTCTGAAGATACACATCTTGTTCGTTCTTCGTTTCACAGTTTCGAAACTTGGCATATAATAAATAGATCTCTGTTTTCTTCATGAACCATTTTGTAGCAGTTGCGTTTGCATCTGAAAGAACACAATACATTAGCCTACTGTTTCATACTAAAATTTAGTCCATTCATGGAATTTAAGTTTTAGTAAGAAGCAAAAACCTAGGAGTAAAGTCAGTTAATTGTAGGCCTAGCCTAAAGAATGAACATAACCTAGTCTTGGAATAGAAAGAACACAATGCATTAGCCTACTGTTTCATAATAAAATTTAGTCCAAAATTAAATTTAATTCCATGGAATTTAAGTTTTAGTAAGAAGCAAAACCGTAGGAGTAAAGTTAGTTAACTGTAGGCCTAGCCTAAAGTATGAACATAACCTAGTCTTGGACTTGTTTTAACCACAACTTAATGCGTTCAATGAAAATAAAGTTGTTAGTTATATTTTTAGGCTTGTATAGGCCTACATATTTACTTCAAAAAAGCCTTAGTCATAAGTAAAAGGAAACTATAACTTACTTGCAATCTTCTCCTTGTGACACACTTGGCCGTTCTTCCCTTTCCAGTCAACATATGCAGAGGAAAACGGAGCGAGGGCCAGCCGATCTTTTGCCGTGGGGTCATAAAACTGTCAAAACAGCCAGGTAGGGCCGAGGGCCAGTCGACTCCCCAGAGCGGAAGTGATTCAGGGGAGGGGTAAGATTAAATGCATAGAGTACGACTCTAAACTAATTTCTATAGAAGAGTTTTTAAGGTTAATAACTATACAAATATTATAATCATACTGTTATTGGCAAAATACTATGACTAAACAGTTTAGGTAAGTCCTCTAGTTTTTTTTTTATTCTAATTATATAAAGTGATAATACAACGAAATATTATAATTATACGAATATTATAATCATACTGTTATCGGCAAAATATTGTGACTAAACAGTTTAGGTAAGTCCTCTAGTTTTTTTTTAATTCTAATTATATAAAGTGATAATACGACGAAATATTATAATTATACAAATATTATAATCATACTGTTATCGGCAAAATACTGTGACTAAACAGTTTAGGTAAGTCCTCTAGTTTTTTTTTATTCTAATTATATAAAGTGATAATACGACGAAATATTATAATTATATAAATATTATAATCATACTGTTATCGGAATACATAAACGATAATTAAAACCTTTCCACCCGCACACCCACCGCACAGTAGAACAGGTCACTGATCCTTAGCCGGCTGGCCCTCGCTCCGCCAAGCCTCTGGCTGTCAAATTACCCTCGTCAAAGTTTTTAGGCAACTGGCCCTAGGTCCTAGACTCATATGCAGAACCCTTCACTATAGCCTTTTTTATGACATTTCTTTTGTAATCTGAAGTGTTAAGTACGCCTTTCTTTCTTTTATGAGGTAAAATTTCTGTAGGAAAATCTTGCACAGCATCTTGTAAAGGTATATCAGAATCCTCAACATCCATTTTCAAGAATCATAACCTCAACAACAAAATAACAACAAACACTCAACTCTGTCAGCTGTAGAGAACTCTCAGCTGTTTAGTGCAGAAACCCCACCAGTCTCTGACTTGTGTTGTTTCTGTGACAAATGCAATTTCATGGGCATTGGAATAGCATATATAAACAATGTGGACTCTTGTTGTTCTTGCATAAAATGATGTATTTACATGCATAGAATTCGAAATCACTTAAAAGTGAAAATGGCCAAAAGTGTGACTTATGTTGTTTCTGAAATAAACCATTCAAATTACAGTGCGACACGGATTGAACCGATGGTGTACACCATCTTATCGTATGTGATACACTGAACTAAATGTAAACAAAACAGCCTACTTTGTACGGTGGTTATTGACCAAGTTCTATCTTGATAACCGAGGGCTGTATCATATAAGTCATTGGATAAATGACACCTGCTCATTTAATATTTTACCTGGGTTATGTCTGAATTCCTTGTAAATTTCGAATTTTTCGATGGCATTCATTAATCTCCCCTTTACGCAATAATGAAGAGGTGTGAAACTGGTGTCGAAATGTGTGTATTTGTGGTTTTGGTCTGTTAATTAAATGTTGGTCTGTTAATTTGACTTCATTTTGCGTATGTTATTGTGCAGCAGATGTTCTTAAAAGCTACAGCGTGTCAAGTAACACCGATTTCGTAAATAGATCCAAATATTAAAAAAATCTCTCATAGCCACAACTCATCTCCTTCGATATATTCAATTTATTTACGAACTTGCCTGTACAAGACACCTTAGACATCTTGAGAGAAAGTTAAGTCGAGTGTAGGAAACTTAACACCCAAAATATCGATGAAATGGTGCTACTTAATGCTGTACTAAAACAAAACTTTTATATTTATAGCCTAAATGAGTAGAAATTACTTTATTTTCTTATTTTTGAACCTTTCTACGTTATAATCACTAATATTTTAAAGCATGCACTGTGCATTGAAAATATTCTCAATATGAGGGTTGGCGTGCAAGCACGATATGCACTGTGCGTCGGCCGCTTCTCATAGTGTTCAGTGTCAAGCTCACATGTGCGTCCTTAGCAGTGAACGTGTGAAGAGACTGCTACTTCAAACTTTCCTTATCTCATATACATATGTACTTTGAGCTTTATTATGATTATCAAATATCAACTCATAAATGCAGTTGGAGGTGAAATTTAACTTGCCATTTAAAATGTTGGATAGATCAAACTTTTGGTGTTTTAAATTCATTTTACATTCCTCCATAATGTTCATTATGTGTTTTCTGCAATCTGTGTAGTGTGGTCATATTGTTCTGTATATTAGTGTAATTGTGAAATTATTTATCTGTTAGATTTATGGCATATATGATGAGTGATTTGAATGTATGTTTTTGCTGTTGGGTAAATGTTTCTTAAATCGTGTATTAAAGGATGTAATAGTCTGATCAATATTGTGTTTTTCACAATAATTACAGTTAAGTTTATATATGCCTCCATCTATGTATTAATCGTAGTTGTGTTTGATGTGGTTTAAAAAACGCTGTAGTTTTGTATGTCAGGACATTCATGAAATTTACTATTGGTCGTATCGATAGGATTGATTTATGGATTTTTGTTAGTTCTTTGATAGTGGGTGCAGTTGGATTTTACATCTTCTTTGTTAATGAGGCACATTGGTTCAAATGGTCGTTTATTGTTTTCCGAAATTTCAATGTAGATTCCACTTTCAATCGTGATATATTGTTTAAAGTAATACACTACTTTTTTACGTGTATTTCTTAATTTTCATTACGACTAGACCGTTTTCCTTGTCTACTTCTGTAATTATGGGGTAGTTATATATCATTTTTTGTTTTATATTAATACAAGTTTTTATTTTGGAATGGTGCTTGACATTTATTGGTGAATTATTATTTATAGTTGAGGCTTCATCAGTTATAAAATGATAGATATAGTATGCATTTATAACTTCGCTCGTACTTTAAGCTGAATTGTTATTTACATCATATTTGTTGATTTTTTGTTTTCTTGATAAACATCACGCTAATATAGATAAAATAAAACCTGAACACAAAATCTCACAATAAATACGTTTACTAACCTCAAACGCGTTTCAACGACAATGTCGCCATCCTCAGTGATGCACGGGCTACAGTAACTAAACTATAACTCAACTCGTTGAGTTATAGTTTAGTTACTGTAGCCCGTGCATCACTGAGGATGGCGACATTGTCGTTGAAACGCGTTTGAGGTTAGTAAACGTATTTATTGTGAGATTTTGTGTTCAGGTTTTATTTTATCTAAGTTACTTTCTCACAAGTCAAGCTCATTAGTTATTTATCACGCTAATAGTTTTGGACCAGCTCTATTTTTTATTTTTATTTTACTTTTTATTTTATGGGTTGCAAGGTCCTAAAAGAACCCTGCCGGCGTCGACCAAATTGATCTTTTACCCCCTTAATTTTCCTAGTTATTCCACCCAGTGATACTTGTCTTCCTCATTAAGGCACAGATGCTACCTATTGGGTTTCCTAGGATGGTTTTCCTTTCCTGCCTTGGGGGGGACTAGGGTAAAAGTTCTTACATTCCAGAAGGATGTGTTCCGCCGATTCTTCAGCCAATCCGCATTTCCTAAATATACTCTCCTCAGCAATCCCAATTCTATGTAGGTGTTTCCTGAGGTGACAGTGACCCGTTAATAGGCCAACCACCCATCTCATGTTATCCCTTCCTAGCGAGATAAGTTCTTCAGCATGTTTCCTGTCTGGTTTGAACAACTTCCTGACTCTCCATTAAACCGCACCGTACCAGAACCAACAGATCCGGGTTGTTCCACCTACGATAGACCTCTCACACAGTGACTGCACTTGCCCCACTACACGCTTGAGTAGTGAGAACCCATGGTCAGGGAGTGCCAGTCCCAACTGCGGCTCACTCAAGCCTCCAGGGTGCAAAGTGGTGTGTTGGATCCAATCCCCGCAGAAAACCTGTCCAATAAGAGTCACCGTATCTCCCACGAGGTGAAGTCGTGGACGCCCCACTTTTCCCAGCAGGGAGGAGGATCTCCCAACCAAGACTAAGCTTGGGCTGGTCGCGCTTCCAAACACCACCATGTGATGATACTGACCTAGGACTGAGAGAGGTTTTAGTTCCTCCACCCAGGCTGCGCGGCGTCGGTACATTGGCCTACAGCACTCCCTGTCATTTGACAAGAAGTGACCCCCAAAATTAGGAGGGTAGCCCTGCAGTGACCAGGAGTCACTGGATCATCCCTTCTAAGATAGACCTGTGAGCTAAGCCCACCGTGGAAGAGTACCGTCCGACTTCGACATACTTCTAGCTCTATTCTAAAATTTTAATATGAATTGCTCCCAAAGGATAAAAGAGTTCGTTTCGCTCCTTCTCAGTTAAGTATTGATTAATTTACTTTAATAGAATGTAGACATTTTTAATAAACGAATAACTGCTTATGCGGTTATAACTATGAAACGGCGAAACGAAATGAAAGTAGAATATTATTATGAAAATTTGGTACTTAGTTCTGAATTAATCAAGTAGAAAACAGAAAAAGTAGAAATGTAAAAAATGGAGTATTAACTACTTGCTAAAAGATGTTTATTTCAATCACTAAATAATGTTAAATGTATATGACTATAATATAATCTTGATTGAGGTCTTTATTAAAGACTCTAGTATCACATATCTATTAATACCTTACTTTATAAAGTACCTAATATTAATTAACTAAACGATGATATTTAATTACTATCACCATATT
>JAGFPH010003246.1:107654-123530 GCA_018207615.1 Philaenus spumarius | reverse complement strand
ATAAAGTAATATTAATTAACTAAACGATGATATTTAATTACTATCACTATATTTTTTCCAATTACAATATTGAATAATAACCTTAACCGTTGTTATTATAGGTATGATACTACTATAAAGTAATTAATAATAAAAATAATTTGTATTTTGGTAGTTTAAGTATTTATTAAAAAAAGAGTTTTTTGTCGTTCTATTTAAATAAGGAGCGAATTATAACTATATGCCGATTGAACCTAATACAGTATGCCGGAAGAACTTTTGTGATTAGAAATTTACAATAATACACCTGTTTATTGTTGAATGATTTATGGAGCTTTGTGGAAGCTAAAAAACTGAAAGATTTAGCAAAAGAGTTGAATTTATTAACAAAAATAAACCTGTCAGTTGATGGAATAAATTATTTACAAATTAATGTTGCAAAAGATGTATCGAAGCTCCGACATCATTGAAAAGAGTTTTTGAAGATTCTGGACTGATAAGAAAGCAAAACTTCTTACAAATCTAATAAAAACTCAGGTGGAAAAATGTAAGTCTATAAATTTATATTATTATACAATAATATAATTAATAATCATTAATTCATTATTATAATTATAACATTATATTATTGTTATATAATAAAAAATTAGCATATATTAAAAATTAAATATATTTTTAGGTTAGTGATAAATATATCACTATTGTATTTAGTACACTATTCCTAGCAGGAATGCCAGAAGCTTAAAAACCTAAGGTAATGGGACTTAAAATTTCTTGGGCTAAATCACAAGGGATTATATTAAGTTAAGACTCCCAAGATATTAAATCGTCTTTAGACGTTAACTCAAATGATGATTCGGTTCTGTATAAGAAATATGAAAGAATTAATAATTAAAATGAGAAAATGTTACCTCGTTGCTTTGGGTATTATAAAGTAGGTCACATTCAATTTTATTGTAGATACAAAAAGAAGGAGTCCTAATTATTATAACTTTAGAAAAATTGCGAAGAATACTCCAAGAATGAAAATAATGCTGGCAATGTAATACTGTTATTCTGTATTTGAGGAAATACAGTACAAAGTAGTGATTATTACTTAAACTATTGTGCTTCAACACATTTAACTGATACCGAAAATACTTTTACAATTGGTATACGTCTGTGAGATTGGCAGTAAATAATAAAAGTATCCTTTTCAAAAGGACTAAATATATAAAATTACAGCCAAATTTTAAAATCTAAATAACTGCCACTAGTTATAACAAACATAATATTAACAATGGCCAAAGTTAAAATAATTTGATAATTTGAAAGAATTAGTTTTCTCTAGCTAGATTGTAATTCAAGACATATGTCGATTGAATTAAAGTGACAAGTTAATAAAATAAATAAATTATGAATTAAGTTGACAGAAAAATTTATTAAATGTAAGATTTTTTGTTATTATGAATCTATGAAGTGTATAAATATATTATTATCTTATCTTTAACATTCAGCAACTTAAACTTAAAGTGACTTGTGGCTTTGTAATAAATGCACTTCATCATTATACTGAGTTTGTGTAAAGTAGAAAGTGTGTTAGGCTGCTGCTGAAATCATTTCATAAGTATACAAAATACAAGGTATACTATTTTTACTTTTCTTTAGAATTTTTACTACTTTTATGAAAGCATATTTGATGAAGCCATTCGTAGTTTTTTTCATGGAATTACTTCATCCTTATCATATTATCATTGACAATCCTTTATCATATTGGGTTAGGATAAACAAATCAAGTAGTGTATATGATAGATTATAACATGTACCAAGATTTTATTTATTCAAGATAACATTACATTGAGGCTGTTAGAAGCAAAGGGAATATGAGCGACATATTTGCACTTTGGACAAAACAAACCTTAAAATTAACATTAAATATACATACGTTGTTTGTCATACAACTTTTCTTATAGTCTCAATATTCAATTTGAACACTTTTGTGGTAATGTTGCAAGTTAAAATTAAATTGTAAATATACTATATAAAAGTATTTTTAAAGTTGTATAATATGTACTCTATGTTTATACTAAATACATACATTCAAATTAACTAACAACTTGTAATATTTATAAACATTTTGTTATTTACATTGAAACTTTATAATTTGCAACGTAATTATTATCATTATTCAATTGCCTAGAGTTACTTACGGAGTTTTGGTCGCAAATAGATTTAGCTGCAGAATTACAAAGCAGAATTACACTTAATACTTAATTGCTGACTGTTAACTCTTGTTTCAAGGCTGTGTATAGTTTACTTAAATAATATTTGGCAAAACCATTAGAGGTCAGCACAATTGAACAAATTAAACGATCTCCTTTGCTTCCGACTAAATTAGTACTTTAACTTAAGTAATAATACTTTTATATGGTTTTGTAAAATGTTAATATAAAAAACTACATTCATTTGTGTTACATTTATTTTTGCTTATGGCCGTCTAATTTACAATAATTACTGTACAGAATATACACTTGTAAAACTAGATCAGCTATGTATTTAAAATCTGTTTTAAATATTTCAAAGTTTATATTAATATATATTATGTATTTTGTTTTATATTTTCCTTAATTAAATTTGTTTTTCGCTTAGAAAGTGCTGATGCTATCCATGATAATATAAGAGCATTATACAATGTAGCCTTGTAAAATATAAAGTGTACATTTATGGACTTCTCTTAGAGAAAGTATCTTTCGTTTCATAAAATATTCATTACTTTGTTTACTTCACATAAAGTTATATGACAAATTCGAGTGGAGGTTTTTTTATAACAAAATAAAAGATGTTGGTTATTTATTTTATAACCGATACAAACTTATTTACTAGAATAAAATTAGTTGTAATAATAATTAATTATTGAAAACGTAGTGTCGATTCACCGTGTAGATGTGCAATCCCTAAAAATAAACATTTTCTACTTTTTGTTCGTGTTTTGAATTATCAATTACCAAGGAGTAACATGTGTTTGTTTGTGGTTCATATTATGTGTTTTTAATAGTTGCGAAAAGTTCAAAACTGTAGTAGACATAAAGTACGGAAATACATGATATAAACTTATAAATGTACCAAAGTTAAACTAATTTGCAGCATCGTCAATTTGTTTGGTCCATTAAAATAAGAAACCAAATCATAACTTGAGAGATTAGTTTAAATTTCTTATTCAGAAATATATATATGGAAACAAAAACACTTTTAAACACAAAACCTATATTATCTGGTAGTTAAATATTACCTTGTTGGTCATAACCATTGCAGTATGAAGAAATGGAAATAATTCAAATAAACAGCTTTTTTTATTAAGGTAACAATGCAAAAGAGTAGGAAAGTTAGAATATAGTAACATCACAGTTTATGTCGATTGTTATACTCACTTATACATATTCTTGATTAACAACACTTATTTGCCACACATAGAATATACTGTACATAAAATATATACTGTACACAAAATATACATATACACAAAGACACTTTGTATGGGTGAAATTTTATTACCAAACTGACAAAAGTTTTTTTGTTTGACATTAGTACAAATATTAGTTAAAATTTACTCTTGTTTAGAAACCCATATTTTTTATTCCGATTAAATTATAAAAATGTATTTCACTAAATCCACTAAATTTTAATGTAGGCTATTCAAATGTTATTGTTATAGTAAATACGTGGCAGATGTTACTTGTTCTATAGAAGAAATAATGTATTATAATTTTGTTACACTTGATGTCATACTTTACTAATATGTTTTACCTGTTTAATAAGTTGATGTTATTAAATTTAATAATTTATATATATAAAGAAATCTATATAAGATTAAATATTAAAAACACAATGTCTATATTTAATCTACTTATATGAAGCTAGACGGTAACACTGATTCACTGACATTAATTATTAGGCACTTCCCGTAGTAATCGGACCCCCCTCAAACTTATTCTTGAATTAAAGCTCTCGACGAGAAACTTTTGGGTAAATTGCCAGAATTCAACATTTTGAAATTTTGGAAGCACCTTTTGTGCTGGAAAATGTTTTTAGATTTTTAAAAATAATTTCATTTTTTCACTTTGAGCTCGTTTTGTAAGAAAACGGTAAAAGATAGCTAAAAATGTTAAGTACAAAAGTTGTAGAAAATTAAATTTCAAACGAGAGATTTTCCGTCAGATTCAAAATCCAATCATCCATTTAGCCACTATTCATCCGAGAAGGGAGGCTTCGCCCAACGTCTTTAAAGCTAGACGGGTTCACTGATTCACTGACATTAATTATGAGGCACTTCCCGTAATCGGACTCCCCTCAACCTCATACTTGAATTACAGCTCTCTACGAGAAACGTTCAGAAAAATTGCTAAAAAATAATATTTTTAGTTTTGAAATCACCTTTTGGGCGGGAAAGATTTTTTAAAATTTTTTCATTTTTCCACTTTGATCGCGTTTTGTAAGAAAACGGTAAGAGATAAAATAACATGTTAAATACAAAAGTTGTAGAAAATTTAATTTCAAACTAACATTTTTCCATCATATTTAAGATCCAATAATCCGTTTAGCTGCTATTCACCCGAGAAGTATGTGAAAACGAGATTCTTTAGCAAATTTTCCAAATGCGAGCGAAGCGAAGCAGCCATCTGAGGCCGAAGGCCGAGGGGGGGTTGGGACGCGAAGCGTCCAGGGGCAGGGCCCCTAGTTTATATATAGTCCTCGAATCGAACTGCTTTAAAATTAAGAGGTTTCATGTCGTTATTAATACATTCATTGTCATGTTAGAAAGAATATAAATAAAAGGAACTAGTAAGTACAATTATGTCTAAACTGTGTACGTATTGCCTACACCGTAAGCGCTAATATAAACAGTACTAAAATTAAATGAGCTGATGTTGATTTTTAGAACAGCAGATTATATTATTAATTGTTGTTATGCAACGTTGATTATTATTACTTTCTTGATTGGGGTCAGTTAACGCTGCATTGTTGTTTACCACATTAAAGAAAGTTTTTTTATTGTATACAATTTATTTCCTCCTACGAAACAGGTCGTTTTATTATTCCTAGTTTGATGCAAACTGCTGTAGAGTTTCAAGAACGAGTTCACAAACAGCCACCAAGTAATGCCGTAATGATGATTGTTGTTGACAAGCTTCGTCGTATGGCTAAAGTGTTGACTCAGCGTAAAGATTGTGTTAGTAGTCCGTTCAAAAACTGTCACTACGAATGAAAACCAAGGTGTACTTCTTCAGCAAGGATGCAGAAACCAGCAATGAACATCTTTGAAAATAAACATCAATTATACGTCTTTGAGAAGAATGTTTAAAAACCTTGGTGTAGCAGAAGTGTCTATATTGTAACTATATAGAGAACAAAATATATTTTAGAAAAGCTTGATATAGTTTATAGTTTTATTTTAAGTCAAACAGAATTCAAAGATACTACGAGGAAACGTATTAATGAGTTTCAGATTTTCTCTATTACCTCAATTTACAATAACATCTAGTTATCTAGAAAAGTAAAATGGAATCAGTGATTCTGAAACAATTATATTATCACCTCAGTTTTACTGAATTTCGACATGAACTATGTTTTGTGGATTTTAATTGTATACTATAAGTACATGTATAGAATACGTTAGCAAAGGAATAGTAAGAACATGTAAATAAAGTAACATTAATGTGATAAAAGTTTGCTGAAGTATTTCTTCATTTAGTTTGCATCCGTTTCCCAAGAAAAATTGTACCTTCTTGATGATAAATTGTCTGCAGGAAATCTGGTGATTTCTCATTCTGACTTTGCACTACAAGGCTACATATCCCTTCCTCAAGTCATTATTGTTTATTTATTTAGTTCACAGTAAAGTTGTAAAAAGTTAGGTCGTAGACAATATTTTTTTGTTCAAAGTTTAATTACAATACATATAACAAAATACATAACTAAATCCGAATTAATAAATATTTTAACCTTATATTACATAGAGAACATCTCTCAAATGGCGTGGTGATAGTGATCTCGCCAATTAACTATTTGAGACAGTCATCCTATTTTGTTCGCAGAGAAGACAGGTTAATTAATAATTCTATTGAAATATTGTATTTCTGGTTGCAAAAATATTACTTGTGGAGCTCCATAAATGTCAATACTCGGACTTATATTATTTTCATGTAAAAAGAATTTGTAAATATTGTAAATGTACTGGTGATGTAAATGTTTGGTTGATAGAATACTACTCAATACTTTGTAAAACGTTTGTTGATAATTTTGATTTATATTTGACTGTTATTTAATTTCAATGTCGGAAAAATATAAAAATTTATAGAATAATTGGTATAGGCCTATTTTATTACTAAGCGTGCAATAAATATGTTTAATTGTCTATACAATTTCATGTACTTCCATGCAGTAGCTCAATTTAAATAATAATTTTAAAAATATGACAACATAGTGAATTACAATTTTTTAATATTTTTTCATGAAAATAATTCATAAGTTTGTATTGTTCTTTATTGCTTCTGATTTACACAAAAATACAAATTAATTCTTAAAAATAAACTAATATTTTTTAAAACCAAACAAAAATAACCTACTCACAAAATTTTTTATAAACTATAAAGGGAACCCCAACGTAATAAAACCTGTGTGGGTATACGTTAAACTATGTTTACATTTAAAAACTGAAAAAAAATGTTGTATCTTTAAACCAAAATATTTAATTTTTGCTGTTTGTTAATACATTTCCTTCTAAGTGAGAGGTGTTTAATGTATTTGAATTTGTAAACATACAACAGTGATTATAATCATTATTATATTTTGCGTCACCTAAACAAAGTCAGTTGTAATTTAGCATTACTAAAGGAGAAGACATTGTCGTTGACGTTTATGTTAATAAATTTATTACTTGTGGGCATTTGAATCGAATGATACTAATTCTGTTAACGAATATAAAGCTAATCAGGTAAAACCAAATATATATTTTTTTCATATTGCTCTGTTTTTTTTAATGTATTTTCAGTTTGTTAGGTAATTGAGGACATACTGACTTTATCAAGGTTTGATTTATATAGTAGAATCATTACATTTACTAGATTATATTTAGTTGTATTACCATTAATTTACAGAAAATATAATAACATGTAAGTAGTTGTTATTTTATGAAATAAAATACATGTACTTTATTTAATTCTATATCTCTTCTCTATTTATTACTTATGTTTGAATAAGAATGTTTAGTATTTTTATGTACAACATTAGTATTTTGTAGGCTAATGAAATGAATTCAATTTGGTTATCTTTGTACAAAATTGTCAAAGTAGATAAAATTTATCTACTTTGACAATGTTGTACAAAGATAACCAAATTGAAATTGTTCAACAAAAGACACTTTGTTTAAAAAATTGGTAAAAACAATAATAAATAATAATTTTTGGTTTAAAAATTGTTTATTTTATGAAACACAATAAGAAAGATATAGTAATACAAATTAAAATTAGTTTTAAGGTGTTTAGTATTCAAAAGGTAATGACCTCAACAATTTTATAAATTTGCATTATTGTTGTTAATGGTCAGACAATGTTATCAATTTCCTCCATATGGCCTCCATCTTCTTCATTTTCAGATTCTTCTTCTGGAACTTGTTCGTCATTTACTATGCGTTTGTAAAAATCCAACTCGGGTTTCTCCTCCCACCTGTCTCCGAAGTGCAGCTGATGAAGGTGACGTACATCTTTTTTTTTGCCGGGTTTACTGGAATTCCAACAATAACTTTATCAACTGGAGCACTGTTCACATCCATTGTTGGCTTAAAAACCTTTTTTGCAGTTCCAGTATCAAATATGTAGGCAGCTTCCCCTTGGACAAGAACTGAAGCAGTTGGAGTTTGTCCTCTGGTGATTATGAAGCGTTTTGAAGGAGCAAAACGAAAGTGCCAGTTAGCAGGGAGTTTCATCACAGTTTGGGATGGTGTTTTCTAATCGAAAACATGAAAGTCCATATCTATTTTTAGTACAGTCCCATGTTTTTGGAAAACATTGTAATATTCCTTGGGCTGTATGATTGTTTCAATTTTCTTTAAGTCTCTTTCAATGAGGCCGAACACCCTATCAGGCGGCAAGTAAGAATGCCCTGCGACTGGAAAAAATAGTTTTAATCCTTTAATGTTTTCAGGAGCACGGTTTGATAGCCAATACATCAACATGAAGATCAAAATCGAATTTTTATTTTGTCCTCCAGCCCCGTCTGCAAAAAGACGAACAAATTCGTAATCTTCCATGTTAGAAAGCTTGTGATACACGGCTGAGGCAATCTGTGTCGAGCCTTTTTTGTTATCTGCTTCAGTCCATGTAAAGATCGATACTTTTTCTTTACTTAGTTTTTCTTTAGAAGTGCCTTCACATACTGTAAAGTTGTATAAGTAAAACTGACGGCTATAATAAGTAGCCTGGTCTGTAAGTTTAGGTAACACCAAGTTCTTTTGGCAGTCAAAAGTAAAAGTTATTTCATTTTCATTGTTTTTCTTCAGTAAGACATAAAAATAGTTTGCTCTCTTCTTGTGCACATCGTACTCAACTTTACAGTCTTCTCCGGACTTCAACCTTTCTTTAAATTGAAGGCATTTGGAGCATTGGTCAGTTGCCGGTGATCCAAATCCAATATTGTAATCACTTATAAAAATACATCTAAAGAACTGGTACTTCACATTAAGATGTTCTTCTTTGGTACTGTTATACTGTTTCCAAAGAGATGCAATATTCAAATGGCTAGGTAAGTAAACTCTCCAGGCTTGACGAGATCTACAGTAGTGAGATTCCAAAGGAACTAAATTTTCAATGAACTCTTTCACAGCTCCTCTCTGTTGTATCATTGATTGGGATCGGGTGTCACCTCCGCGATTATCAGTTGCTAATGAGCCTGTACTAAAGTGCCGTTTACAAACTCTCTGAGATCTGGCTAAAAGCTTTCCTACAAACTTGAACTTTACTTTTAACACCTTGTTGAGATATTGGAACATAAAAGTTAGAGCTCAAATCCTTGACTCGTTGCCTCTCGCCTCTAGCTCTATATCATTTAGGAGACTGACATGAAGAATACAAAATAACTTTGTTATCTTGGTCAAGTTTAGATTTAGTTTCATAAATACATGCATGAAACTTGCGGATGTCTTGCTTGGTTAATGTAGTACATTTGCATTTTTCATTCGTGTGCTGGCAAGTAGGTAAGATAGGCAAATACTTAGAGGAGTATCGCTTTTTCTGATCTACTGTTTTTTTCCATTTTTCAACATTTAACTTCTTTTTTCTAGCCTTACCTTCTGCCGTGTTTTACCTTTCCATCTTGACGAACCTCGATTTCTTGGTTTTCCATCACTGCTTACAGTTAGTCCTCTGGTTCTACTAGCCTAAACACTAATATAATATAAGGTATGAAAATATATTATTTTTCTATAAAACACTACTATTTGTCGCGATATTACAACAAAACAACTTAATGTTCAGCAATAAAAACTTGAATGGCAAGCATAGGTACTAGCAAAATGCACTGAAAATGAGGTTAAGTTTACTTTGGTTTTTTTTCTTTTGGCACCGCCAAAACAACACGCCAGCTGTTTCTGATCTTCAGCAGGGTTGCCACTACATGATTTTAACATGAATACTGATGTAAATGAAAAATATTTATAGAAATTAGGGTTAAAACCCTCATAGTACATTAGTATACACACAGATCACTTTGGAACGAAAAGGCAAAGCTTGCTTACGTATCAAGCAGGACAACGGACATTTTGGAACTATAAGATGTATGTCCGCCATGTTGGAAATGGCAAAATGGACATAGGACGATTTGGAAATAAGTGCTACTTTTAGTATTTGTTTTAAATAGGAAAAAGGACGTTTTGGAGCATAAACGCTGCTGTTATTTACACATTACATATTCTAGTATCATAAACAACAAAAACATCAATTTCCAAAAACATTGGACATAGGACGTTTCGGAATTCACCACCTCAAATTACTGTATGTGACATTGTGCTATAATTTATAAAGCGTAGAAAGAGTTATAGAATAATCAAAAATCTATTATCACATCAATATTTTTCCAAATATCTGCTTGAATTAAGCTATTAAAAGCTAGTTTACTCTTACAGTAATAAATTAAACAGTATCTGTATAGGCTAATCGAAAGATGTGCGACCACTGTTTTGTTTAATAAGTTTTTGCCACATGAGGAATCGTTGCATTAAACTAGAAGTAGAAAATATGGTTTAGTCTAAGTAAGCAGAATGGTGCAGTGGCTAACAGAATCGGCATGTTTGTTTTACAGTTCTGTTGTAACCCCTGTAACACAATAATTGCAAAGATTCAATATACTTAATGAGGATCAGTTAACTTGTTTAACTGTTACAAAGTAGACCCTTAAACAATAAATAAATAATGTGTAACATAGTGTAAACATGGTAAGATATTCCATATTTAGCCGTTTACTATTTGAATTCGTGTAATAATTTTATCTGAAGGGGATTAGCTTTAATGAGATCAAGGAATTAATAATCCAGTTAAGGAAGAAACCTCCATACATCAAAATCGGTCTATGGCAATCTTTAAATCTGAGTACTAAATTATTAAAACGAGATTTCTGAAGCGCGATATAAAATAAAACTGCTTTGAAGCAAATCAGAGTATCCCTAGTTATCAGAGGGTCATATAATTTAAAATACAAAACAAAACACTATTTCAAATAATTCATAAGTAGGACTGATTTGGTCACACTGACTACAGATACCAACTTTAGTACAAGTTAAATATAAATTCAATGTACACAATTTATAATGTTAAACAATAAACTAAAACTAGATCGTAGAGATCGATAAACAAATCTTATACATATAATACATATTTGTTATTTGCATTTAGAATGTACTGATACAACTAGATTTAGAAGAATTAAAATTAACTAAAGGTTATATTTTTCTAAATTGTATGCCTTCGGTTGTTTATGTATTACCCTGTCATTATTTCAAAAAAACAAAAAAACACATTTACATAGTAAAAGTTAACACTTTTAATTCGTTATGTCTCTAGAGGAACGCTTTTACAAAATGTTAATTATACGCTCAAACACATTTCTCAGAGGTAGATGATGTTCTACGTAAGATACAATATATTGTATTTAATAAGCACAATTATATTTAGAAGGGGAAAATATATTAATTTGTGTTTACGCATGGTCTGGTTAGTCTGGTTAGTCTGGTTATGCTTAGTATTTAAACATAATATTAAGAACATATTTATTTTAACTCTAGAACTGTCCCTTCTCATCGTTTAGCTTAATAGAAATAACTTAATGTTAGGTCATTACCGAATCGTACTATCGCTTTAATAAAACATACAAGAATCTGATAACAATCTAAACAAATCATATAGGTTTGTTCATCCAGATTTCAACACATATTGTACCAAATATCGTTCTTAAAGGTAGTTCCAAACAAACGTACACATTATTTTACGTTTCAATTTGTTATTTATAATGTTACATGTAGGCCTACTTATAATATGCAATATTTGACGAATTATAAACCAAATAATTCGAACTACTTTGTATTCGTTATTCACTTTATTACAAAACACAATATTAAAAAAAAAATAAAATTTAACAATTTGTAGGTTTTATATAGTCCAATAACATTTCTTATTATTTTAGAACAATTATTTTTTGTGTCATCAAATGTTAATTAAATGGTTTATGTCATGTGTTAAAATAATATAATATTTACATTTTGGAATTACTTGAAAAATATTTTTTTATACTATTACTAACAATATGTTTCTTTAGACATCATAGTATTGCATCAAGGAATAGTAATCTTATTTTCAGGTTATGTTATTTTTTAAAGTAGATAGGCAGTTTAAATACATATTTTTGAATGTTAAGGTACAAAGGTTGTCCTTAATTTAAAACATAATACATTTATATACATAAAACCATCGATTTCATAATAATATAGAATATTTACCTTACTTACTTTTAAATACAAGGTAAAATTAGTCAAATATTCCAGCAGCATACTTGCATAGTGGCCAGTTTTCCTTGTGCTATTATATTTTGAAACTAAGTAACCATAAGTAACTTTAAAACTTAAATGGAGCTACACATTAAAAAAATATTTAATCAGTATTTTAGCTAGATTGAAATCTTGTTTGTTGTATTTCTATTCATGCTAAATTAAGAAGACGTAATGTTTAGACGTTTAACCTGATATAAACTAGATTTTTATTACTACTACTTTTTTAAATAAACTCCAAGTTTTTTGTTTGGTTTACTTAATTTTGGTTTGTTACATGCATTTTCTTGAAATAATATAAACTTCTATTTATGTTGTTTTTAGTTTTGTTTAAAACATTTCTCTTCGTTTTTCTATAAGACTTTATATTTTAAGGAGGAGTAAATTTATTTAAATGTTTCACGGTGTAGAACCACCTTATCTTAACTATTATCATAATACTTGATCCTCTTGACGCCAATATCGACTACACACCACAAATCAATAACAAACACAAAATTACGGTTAAGAAGCCGAGTTTGATAATGATTGTTTTTCACAACTCATCCCTCATTATATTATTTGAGGCAAAGAAAACACACAACAATGGTAGAATATGACTGGGTGAGGTTTACGTTTTGAGGTTTACCTATCACATTACGGCGCAGTAACGTCAAGCTTGCCATCATTCACCTGAAAGTACAAAAAAAGTTTCTATTTTTTTCTGTTTTATCTTTTATTTTTTTCTTCAAATGGTGATATTTTCTCTTTGTTTCTTAACACAAAGTTTACTTGTTTACTGGGCGAGGTTCACTTCTTAAGAAATCTCCCACAAGAGAAACATTAATACGTCAAACAAGTACATAACATAAATTACATTTCATAAAAATATTTCCACACAATGAAATGACCAATAAATAATTAAGGTTAATTCAATCTTTTTTCCTGGTTTTATTTATGACTATTTTCCTATTTTGAAAGTTAACATTAAACAGATTTTATGTCCAACATACGATCTACAATTTGATGGGCAGATTTTTATTCCTTCGATCCTGTCTGTAATTTTTAAATTTTCTTTCTAAAAAATGTCGAATTCTCATTCATTCAGATTAGTATTTTCCTGTCGTTTTGTGGAAATAAACAATACAAAAATTGTATAAGTAATAATAAATAACACAAAACAAGTATTTCGTAGTAAATTAAAGAAATTATATTTCTAAAGTATACATTTTTTTGTGCTTTTTAAAAACTGTTATCATTATTTTTCTTTATATAGTACAGTATAAACATATAAATAAACATATAAACTAACAATATATAAATTAACAAACATAAAACATAACATATAATTATAAACAACAAAACATAAATTAAACAAACATGTAATTTATAAAAAATAAATTAATTTAATTGAAAAACCAAGTATTTTATTCTAATATCTCAAAATATATTATCATACTTTTATTTACGTTGTTTGTGATAGATTGAAAATTTGTTATTATTTGTTTAATATGAAAACTTTAATATGTGTCATTTCCTCCTTGTCTTTTGCAGTTTTTTAGTTACAAAATTAACACAAATAAAACGACATTAAAAGAAAAGAAAGTTAATTCTATTATTAACTGCATTTGAAATTATATTTTCACGATTCAAAATTTAATCGCTTACTTTTCTAGACGCAAATTTAAGTGCTTTAAAACGGGGCGAGATAAGATTAAACTCTCAGTTCTTGATTTTCGCAAACCACTACGGGGAATATCTGCAGTGCAATTATCGATTCATAGAAACGTTTACCCATGTTTTCTGAACTTGCTTGGTAAAATTATTATATTGCACACAAGAGTAAAATCTGAAGTAGAATAGTGGTAAAGATAATAATGTTTATTACTCACTAAATTGTAAACAACCAAAATAAGCTTAATGTAGAGACTTAAAGTTGCTTTAATACTAATATTTATTAAGAAGGTTACACTATTCATATTAATGTGTCTAAATGTGTAGTCTGCTCTTTATAAAGAGTGCATTAATTAATTTATTGTAAGATATTTAATTTTGTTACTACTGTTTACCCTTTAAAACATCACTAAATAATTGTTTAATATACTCTGCGATATTCATATTGTATTACCTATGTTATATATATTAAGGGAGCCTTTGTTGTAAAAACATATATTATTTAAGTTGATCAAGTAAGTATACGTGAATATTATGACAAAGTCAGCTCAAACTTAGTTGGTCCGTGGTATAGTGCAAACAAAACTGGTTACAGAAATGCAATTGAAAAAAAAATCAAGTAGTACTATTAAGAAAATAGTACGGGTACCTATTTTCAACGGGTACACTAAAAATATGATTGATCAGATTATAAAAAAAGCTATGTTTAACAAAATTAAGAAATCCAGAACTACTCTCAAGAATCACACTACAGATAAACGATGGGCAAAAATAACTTACAACAGACAATTAGCAAACACTGTAAAAAACTCACTGAACAAGCACGCTAACCTAAATATAGCATTAACCTCTAATAATAGTCTAGGCAAAATATTAGGCTCACCAAAAGATCAAATTCACCACCTTCAGAAGTCAGGTATTTATTGCATACCGTGTGAAATATGCCCGAAAAAATATATAGGCCAAACTATAAGAAACTTAAAAATTAGAACCAAAGAACATTTCTCTCACTTCAAGTACAATAGACCCGACAAATCTGCAATAGCCAAACACTGCTTACAAGAAAATAATTTTTTCAAGATAGAAAACACGACCCTTTTAAAAAACGTAACAAAACAGAACTCACTAGACGCATGGGAAACTCTCTTCACTAACCGGAACCAAAATCTTATAGTTAACAACGAATTAGGCCCAATTCAAAATTCCATTCTCCTTTAATTATTTATATCTAATATCTGTATACCTACTTCATATTTATTGTTTATTATTTAATTGTTACCATAATTGCTTGTATTCATTAATGCTTCAATCATACAAACATAATCATCACATAATAATGATTTATATGAGACATCTTATAATTTTGTCATAAATTATAGCATTATAATAGTACTAAATATTTGATTATGCTTTGTGTATATGGTACAAATGTATTTTTAGTGATTTTTTTATGCTTAAATTCAAATACATGTCTCACATATTTTTATATAATTGTATTAGTATTGTAGGTTATTATGTAATGTTTGACCTAGAATCTACTTATTCCTTGTTGTTTATATATACGTATTTTGATTGATGTAATATTTTCACATGTCATCTTTTAAATTATATATCCTACATGTTCACATATTCAGTTTATGAGTGTATTATGTATGATTCTAACTTATATATATGTTATTTTGTATCTCTTTTTATATATATTCATGTTTTTCCCCCTGTAGTTACTATCCCCATTACAATTATTAAGTTACTGTTCTCCCATTGGTCGTTACATGTTTAGACCATCACCCCTACTAAGACTCTGCCTATATATAGTTAAGAACCACGTAACCAAATTAGTTATAAGTTTGTAACCATCACTGATGATGATGACTTGGTCATCGAAACGCGTTTGAATTATTAAACGTTTTTTATGAGAAACTGTGTTCTGTTTTTATTTATATAAGTAGTACTATTGTTTATTTAGACAATTTTATAAATCAATATCCGTTTCACACTTAAAAATCGTTACATAAAACATTTAGATTCATGAATTCATTTTCAGTATCTAGGTCACTGATTTATTAAAAATAAAGTTTCTTACCTTCTTTTCTTCCGTCACGTGACCTCTTCTTTATGTTCGTTAGTGATGCGTTTCGGGACTTTTATCCCATCATCAGACACAAAATTACTCAATC
>JAGFPH010003246.1:96013-107554 GCA_018207615.1 Philaenus spumarius | reverse complement strand
GATTGAGTAATTTTGTGTCTGATGATGGGATAAAAGTCCCGAAACGCGTCACTAACGAACATAAAGAAGAGGTCACGTGACGGAAGAAAAGAAGGTAAGAAACTTTATTTTTAATTTAGATTCAATTGGCTATTTGTTAGGTATTGAGGCTGCTGTTGTTTTTCCTTCTTTGGGGAAATTAGAATTAGATAGCATGCCATTGCTGCTATAATGCTATGAAAAAAAATATATATAAATTCCAATTAAATCACCGTATCGTGGTCTTGAGGCTGGGGTGTACTTAAAAGCTATAGGCCCCTGTATTTAAAACCAGCGAAGACAATGTATGTTGTTCTAAGAGGAAAAGATTAATTCAGGTAATGATTCCTTGATTTTTTCCTAATAGAAAATGGTCATACATAAATTATTTTATTCATTTATACCAAATATATTTATGATTTTAAATGTGTCAGTAGAATGTTGGTAATTGTATTTGCTATTGAAAATGTAAAATAAAATAAACGTGTTAAAATATTTAAAATACATACATATTGTAATGAAAAACTTATGTCAACACTGTAAAACTAATTTACCAGTTTCAAATTTTGAGAGCAAATAAACATTTGCAAATCCTGTAAAAAAATGTTTGTTGCAGGGCTTGATCTCGAAATAAATCAAAATGAATTAAGTGGTGAAGTAAGCAACATAGTAAATTGTGCATAAATTTAATAAATGTACGTTTTGTGCGTATATTATCTTTAACTTTTAACATTTTAGTTTGTAAAGACTGAAAAAAGTTATATACGGGGTGACATTTAAATATAAAAACGGCTTTATACAGCATATCTGAGAGTTATTTTGATTCAGAAAGTACTGTGGTTGAACAAATGTGCATTACAGAGGGTTTATAGTTTTTGAATATCATATCATTTTTTGCCATCCACCTTTATGACACATGATTTCGATGTAAAACTTTACAATAAAACAAAAGTGTTCTCTGTTTTTCTGCAAATGCCTCAGTTTTCGAGTAATAACCATTCGCAGTAGGAAAATCTTGTTAAAAATAAAAAGATGTTAAACGCGTTACATGAATAATTTTATGATTAAGCAAAATTGTAGATATTTTAGTAATAATAATCGCAGATGAATGCTGGAAGGTCTTACACAACACTCTTAGAAAGTATATGTTTTTTATGGAATTGATTGGTCGCTGTACAATATGAATTTTTATTTTATATGACAATCTTACAGAAGATGCTTATGGCAACTTGTTATCCAATATTATTAAATCAAATTTCGTAAACATTTTAAACGAGATAGTAACGAATGGTTTCAGGAAGGTGAGGAACGTAATTTTTAAGTCAACAATTTACAAACAACTAAATAGGTTATGGAGGAGCCATAGAATGGCCTGACAGGTCACCAGTCGTGCCTTCTCTTGACTAAGTACAAAGGTTGATGGGTCCTGGGGACCAACTATGTAAGTTAATCCCCGAACCACAAAAACAAGGAACAAAGAATAACATCTGAACAACTTAATGGAAAGTTATGTCTACTGATCTACCTTGTTGTTCATTTCGATGATAATAGTCATCATCTTTAGAGGGATTTTACGCTACTGTGAGTACATTAGGGAGTAGTATAAAAATCTTGTGACTATGATGACAATGTACATCAGGGTAGATCAATAATTGATTACTGAAATTTACTTTCCAATAAGTTGTTCAGTTATTGTTTTTGTGGTTCCAGGTTCCTTTTTGATCAGTGTCATCTATATTACTTTTAACATGTGTATGTTTTATTAGTGGGAATCAAGTTAAAATTTGTAGCTCACTTGATACAACGGATCATTATAAAGACCTTTAAAATATATATTGAAAAATATAGGCCACTGTCAACTATATTGCAAACAATAGGCCATTGTCTAATGTACTAAAAAAGTATACGATAGGCGATTGTCTACTGTAGTAAAAAATATAGTAGACTTATATGATACAGTCTCCGGTTATCAAGATAGAACTGGTCAATAACCATCTTACAAAGTAGGCTGTTTAGTTTAGTGTATCATAGACGACGTGATGGTGTACATCAACCAGCTTCCGTGTAGCGCTATAAATAATGGTTGTGTAATTTTATTAATTATTGATGTGTTTGTGTTTTTGTGAATTCACGACGACCTAAAGAGTGATTAATATAATCTTGAAAATGAGATTACGTTCTCGAAACGCGTTTTATAAGTATTTTCCTGTATTTATTTCATTTAAAAAAATATATGTGATATTTACAAAAATATATGCTTTTTTCTACTACTGAAAAAATAAAGACTAATGTAGGCGATTACCATTAAAAAAAATCTAGGAGATTGTCTATTATTTTGAAATGAAAAAAATAGTGTATTGTTTTCTATACTGAAAAATATTGGCGATTGTTTACTGTAACTAAAACACATTTATATATGCTATTTGTATTAAGTTTTAAAATGTAATAATCTTGATGTATTGAAATAAGTTATGCAAGTTAAACAATTTTCTAATTTATAGAGGTATAAGTGTTACATCTTTTACAGAAAGAAATATTTATATCTTCAAGCTTATCTAAAACAACATTTAAGAAAGAAACAGAACAGTTTTCATAATAATACGCAATATTTTGCCACTTATTGCTACTACGTTGGCAAACAATCCTTTAATAACACTTTAAAATAAAAGTATGACACACAACATATAAAATATTCTTTACAAAAAACAAATGCATACTTAACGCAATCATTTATGAAATTCAGAACGGAAAAAGTGTTATTCAAAATAAGAAAATATATATGGTTTGATATTCAACCATTTAAGAAGTAATAAAATAAGTTATGAACTAACACATTTCCAGTTTTACTAAGTATATCCAATTTGAATTACTCACGAACATTAAATAATAAGAGCAATTTTTGCAGTACTAATGGCAAAAGAGCTAACATTAGTAATAATGCAAATTTTAATACAATCTTGTTCTTCTAGTGAATTATAATAAAATCAATAATTAATTTAGATAAAATAAAACCTGAACACAAAATCTCACAATAAATACGTTTACTAACCTCAAACGCGTTTCAACGACAATGTCGCCATCCTCAGTGATGCACGGGCTACAGTAACCAAACTATAACAATAATTAATAATTTAATAATAATTAGTAATTCAATAATTAATTGTTTGTGTTGGTGGTTGCTCATTAATTGTACACTGAGGTTCATTTAATCAATTTAAATAAACAGGAACTGCAAATATGCAACACGTATTATTAAAAAATACTAATATTATGTAACTATGTAATTTTCCTATTTACAAATGCACGGATAACCTAAGCTGTAAATATTTCATTATATTATCTGGTGATTTTTTATTTAATTGACAAATGAAGGTCTTTTCTTTCACAAATACACTTAAAGATATAAGTATCACGTAATTAATTAAAATTTATAATAATGTAGTCAAATAAAATAATAATTATATAATCTTTTATTAAGTGTAAAATTTACTAAATTCTAATACCCATAAAATATTAAACGTATGTTGGATATTCTTTGTTTATTTACTCTTACTTATTAATTTACTTTTAATATTTTTTTAAACAATATTTTGGTCCCACAAGAAGAAATCATGGCAGCTCATAAATTATGCATACTCCATGTTGGGAAATAATCTACTATTTTTTTTTCATTATGTAAGCTCCCGGATTTAAATATAATAACAAAATATGTTAAATAGGTATAAATTTACCTGTATACGTCATTTTTCAATCCTTATTATGTTGCTTCTTTCGATATCATCAACCTGTATACCAATAACCTATAGGTGAAACTATAGACATTATCCATAATAATCTGATAATGAACTCTAAATTACCTTCCAACGCCATCGATGAGTTAATAACTTTAATACGCATCGTTCTCAGTCAGAACTATTTCTACTTTAATGATGCATTTTACTCTCAAAATGAAGGCCTAGCCATGGGTTCACCATTATCAGGTATCCTCTCTGAAATTTTCCTCAATCATTTCGAGAACAAACACCTATGGACTGATTCTAACAAGTTCAAAAACAAAATAATATTTTATAATAGATACGTGGATGATACTATCTTGTTGTATGATGGAAGTGACAGACAACTGAACTTACTAAAGAATTATTTAAACAATATCCACCCTAACCTCAAATTCACACTGGAAACTGAAACTAATAATAAACTAAATTTTCTCGACCTAACCTTATACAAAGAAGGAAACCAAATTTGCTATAAAATATACCGTAAACCAACCGCCACTGACCAAACCATACATTCATCTTCACACCATCCGTTAAACCAGAAAACAGCAGCCTATAATAGCCTAGTCCATCGCCTTCTAACTGTTCCTTTAAATAAATCAGATTATGATTGTGAATTAAATATCATTAAACACATAGCTATGACTAATGGTTATAATAGTACCTTGATCGATAACCTTATAAAAAAACACAATAGAAAAACGGTTAAGGCTAATAAACAAAAACAAAAGTACATCTCCATAGAATACGGATCGTTTTTTAAACAACACCATACATAACGAAATGGCTAAAAATGACATCAAGACTACGTATAAAACAACTAACAAGCTTGAACGTCTGCTCAGTTCACACAGCAACGGTGAACCAGATTTGGCCAAAAAAACGGGAATTTACCAGCTTTCATGTAGTGACTGTCCGAGTTTCTATATAGGCCAAACAGGCCGCCCTTTTGTAAAAAGGTTCAAAGAACACTTACCAAAAAACAGACCGGTTTTGAACACTCCCAAATCTAATTACGCTGGACATTTAATAAGTAATTTACATGGCTACAGCGACTTTAAAACTAACATGAACATCTTACATTTATGTAAAAAAGGCCGTTATATGGATTCATGGGAGGAGTTCGCCATTTACAGAGCCTCAAAAATTGAAAAACAACATTTACTAAACGATAAAGTGTTATTCCCATCCAACATACTGTTTGACACATTGATTAAAATGGAGAATAGTAAAATGAAATAAAAAAGTAGACTTCCGTTTGCCTACCACAACATGCTTAAACTTCAGTTCCCGAACCAAAGCCAGATAAAGTTCAGAAGGTGACCTACCTTCGCCCGGGCAAGATGTATATAATTAGTGACATTTGTTTGTGCGTTTTTTGTGTTTTGTGTTTTCGTGTTTCGTTGAATGTGTTTTACGACGATCTCACTAGTGAGAGAAATAGTTTTATCTAACTGTATATTTTTGTGGTGTACGAATTAGTGTGACCACAAGATGGGGTAACCCGAAACTGCAGTCGTCACATCAAACAACATAATAAGGATTGAAAAATGACGTATACAGGTAAATTTATACATATTTAACATATTTTGTTATAATAATCTTTTGTTTTCTTTAGAACAAAATGTTTTTTCTCAAAACTTTTAAAGTTATCTATTATGTACAAATTCAGTTTTGCAGTAAATTTTAAAATATGATAGGTTTATATCGATGTAAATGTTTATTGCTAATTGTCGCAGGCGTAAGTTTAGATGTTTGTTATGGACATTTTATAGAACGATTTATGATTTAATAAACACGTTTAAACAAAATTCTTAATCTCTGGAGAAATATTATAATATTAAATTTGAACTAGTTTAGTTGTTTTATTGCATCTGACTGATTTCAACTGTCCATTTTGATACAACTATATTTTGTATTATAAGACCAGCTTTAGCATTGGTTTGTCAGCTATTACTAAAGCTTTTACTTTATACCCTCATGAGTGGAAGTTTTAGTCTCATGTAGAACTCAAACTAATGATGAATATAAATAATGACAAGTTAAAACGTAAATGAAAACAATTCGTGTGAGATGAATGTGTGTCGTATAATGTCGTTACACTGTGTTAATAGCTTTAATACTGAATTCAGAGAGTACACTGCACATTGTGCGTAGTTTGAATAACCAAAGTGAACACAGTAATACAAGTTACTGTACTGTTGTTTACTTAATAATTCATTGCAGACTTATAAAGAAACTATGGAGAGATTTTCAACTGATAGCCTACAGCTTTTAAAAACGAATAGTTCAGGAGCTTAATTTGTTTTTCTATCATCTAGGAGTGTTTCAATATAAGAATTATAAGAATAAAATATACATTTATTATTATATGAAATATGAAGATCAGAGAAAAGAAGAAAGAGAACATAAATCAGATTTACAAAAACAAATAAGATATTTTGTAACTACATATAGTTTGTTAGAACTTAGACGCATTAAAAATAAGTCAAGTAATTGCCACACAAATAAATAAAGGTACAAACTTCATGGATATAATTCTAAAAATGACATACTCAACAGTAAATTAAATACTATTAAAATTATCGCGGCTGCTATCATGAATGTTGTTACAATATTAAAACTTTGCAATATCTATATTTTAAAAATTACCGCAGTATATTAATGTCTACATTAATTAATAACACTTATGGTTCAGTTTATTTCTTCAATACCTCCACTTTTGATATAAAACAATGCAAAACTGAACTACTAGGGAAAATTCATTCATTTATAAAAATTGTTCATGCTTTCCAAATCTCATTGCCATTTCCATATATATGTATAATATGTGAACTAATTAAAATAGCCATAAGTATGTTCAGATTAACTAAAATTTTACAAAATATTTTTAAATATCAACCTTTTAACCGAGACTAATTGTAATAAACTATTTCAACTTTGTATACTCTTGTAAACACTCATAATGGTTTTCAGTGGTAGCCTAATAATGATACTTGTATGTGAAGTCAAGTAAATTAAATACTAGCATTTTAAATCTTAGCTGTAAACTATATATTAATATAAATTTTGCCATTTTTGGCATTTTAGCCTACGGATTAGTAGAAATTTATAATAAATTTATTGTTACCTTTTATTTGTTACGTCACTAATCCATTGTTGGTAAAATGATTACCTAGGTTTTAGGCTGCGTGAGCCCATCATCAGATCATTAGATAACGATATCAATTTGACAATAACTAGCCCGTCGCGAACCGTTCGCCGTCAAGTGTGCACTAACTAATATTTCACGTGTCTAAATTTTAACTGTATAGTCAATGTATATAGTGTGTGTTTGTGTAAGTGTTTGTAATGTTCGTGAAATGTAATAACAGTGCTTCTTAAACCATAACGAAATCCTAATGGAACGAATACAACCTTAATGATCTGATGATGGGCTCACGCAGCCTTAAACCTAGGTAATCATTTTACCAACAATGGATTAGTGACGTACCAAATAAAAGGTAACAATAAATTTATTATATATATTAATAACATGGAAATAGGTATTTTAAAAGATAAAAGGGTTAACACAAAAGTGAAAATAACAAAAACCCAAATTAACTAGGGGCAGCGTTCCATGAAATTTTTGGCTTTCAGTTCCTAAGTTACTTATTTTGAATTTCATATAATGTAAAAACATTTTTTTTTTCATTTTATATAAACAAATGTTTTTTTAAATTATTAGGTAGTTGCTTTACTTTTTTTACGTTTTCAAAATCTGACTTAAAGGTTACACCTTTTATCAATTTAAATTAATTACATTAATGGAGAGTAAAACTTAACTATAAAACAACATCAAATATCTATTTTCTTTTGGTATCCAAGTCAACGTACAATTAAAGTTTACTTACTTTTGTATTTGTCCGTCACGTGACTTATTTCTTCTCATATGACGCGTTTCGGAGATTTACTCCTTCTTCAGATACGTAGTCACTCTTATGAGGTAGTCAAACATATAAATAAACACACAAAACACAAACACTGAAAACATAATAAATTAGTAGCGTGGGATGCATCTTGTACGGTGGTCCAAGGACAACTGCTGCTTCACGGTTATGTAATTATAGGTCTACGTTGACGGTAACTTGGACCCTTGTTGTCTTGTATACTGATAGCCGTGTCGTACAGTATATTTGAGGGAAAATGAAGCTGGTCATTCATAACTAGGTTTTCGTTGTTTTTTAAAGGCTTTGTAAATTTCATATTCCTCATAGCATCCATAATTTTGCCTTTTTTGCATATATGTAAGGGATTCAAAAAAGGCAAAAAAAAAAAAATAGTTTCCTTTTTAAAATTAACTTTGAATGAACAGTGGAACTCAAATACAATTCATATAAAAACGTGAACATATCAAGGGACAAAAAATACTCTATGTATGATTGTAATAATTTTGTATTGCTTGATAACAAGAACAAATCGCCGGTTTCAAGGAAAATTTGAAAACATAATTAATATACTATGTAACTTAATTTAATATACAATAAATACAAAATAATACATAGCGACAAAAAAGTTAATGTACTTGAGCGAGAATTAGATTGTCTTATATCATGTTTTATTTGTATTTACCATAGTTATATTTTAGGAATGTACAGGTTGTCCAGTAATTACGGGGTCAAACTACGGGGAATAGTTCTATGGGTCAAAATAAGAAAAAAGTTTATATAAACATAGGCCCGAAAAAGCTTTGTTTTCCAGATATCCGCCATTTGGTTTCTTTGTACAAAATAATTGCAATCTAGAGAACGGTTTGACTGATTGACTTCAAACTTGGCATGAAGTTTAACCTAACAATGATATATCTAAAAAAAAATAGTAATTAAATCCAATCATGCGTTTCAAAATGGCGGTGGCTGAACAAACCAATTATTACACATAACTATTATCCTTCATCCGATTGTTTTTACAGTTACACCATCTGATAGGGAATCAAAAGGAATACAAAAACCATAGGGCCGGCCTTTTTCACAAAAGAAAAACTAGTTTGGCGGTACAAGTTGGTAAAAATTGTCCGATTTACATCAAATTTAGTATACAAATAATCGAAATTTAAATACAAAACGTAATATGATAATGGTTTTTAATAATTTTGAACAATAATTTAACTGACTTTTTGGTATTAGGCACCTAGTACTTGTTTTCATTGAGTGCAGCCAAGCGTCACTAATTAGGGTCGGCTGGGCGGAAGACCCTAACTTTTTCTGGTTCAGAGTTAGGTTGTCCGCAACTATAATTTGATCAATATAATTTGAACAACTTACCGTCGTCAGTAGTCAAATTTGCCGTATGTACACGACGGCCGTTTCGGTATGTACATACGGCAGTTTTAACTACTGACGACGGTAAGTTGTTCAAATTATATTGATTTATAACAGTAGTCGGAATGGCGAATAACAAAATATAATTTGATACCAATACATATATGCAAAAAAGGCAAAATTATGGATGCTATTGAGGAATATGAAATTTACAAAGCCTTTAAATGCAACGAAAACCTAGTTATGAATGACCAGCTTCATTTTTCCTCAAATATACTTTGAATATCTCAGTTTTGCCTTTTTATATTGTTTACCAGGTAATATGTTTATAGTTGTTTTCTTATGTGTCAAATGAAATTTTCAAGAGTTCAAGTAAGTAATTTTTATAACTTTTCTAATCGTATACAAACAAGGACGATTCTACTTATCCTCGAATTCCTAGTCACCTTCCAAAATATCTTCATTTAAATTATAAATAACTCAAACTCAAAAGTGGTCACCCTTGGGAAATAAAGAAGAACAGTCTTGCATCAATGAACATTTTTGACATAACAAGCATTAGTGTATGTATAAAAATACTAATGAGAAAACTCAGAATTAAATAAATGAGAGACAAGATAAGTCGTATAATAGTAAACATTTTAGTGTTCTTAACAATTATAGGATGTGTTGAAAGATGTAATGGCTTTTTAAATAATTATAGTATAGCAGTATATGAGATAAAGTGTGTTTCAAAGTTTCATTCAATAAGATCATTGTATTAATTAAAAATGATTGCTGATGTCAAGGCAAAGAAGGACTAAGGTATTACCCCTTTAAGATATTATGATTCATGGCTTTTAAGAGATCCGATTAAAATTGAGCAGATGGTAAATTAACTTTTAAAAATAAGCTATTTATATGCGGTAATAGGAAATCGTATACATTATAGATTTAATATTTTGAAAATTGTATCTCATAGAAATTAAAATGTCAAACTTATATTTCTACTATGCATCATTGATAGAAAAATTATACTGTTCGTTTTTTTGATCCAAGCATAATACAACGTTTTTTATAATTATTATTTTACTTTAGTTGTGTAATTAAAAGTCACTTTAATCAACGAACAAATCGTAATTAGAATCATAATTTATCAGCATTATACGTCACACGTTACATACTGTTAAAAATAAATTTTATCCATACAAATCAGAAATAATTTTATTGGAACACATTTAAAAATGATAGTCCTATATTTTATAAAGTTGAAACTCAAAAGTAATTTGTTGGAATATTTGTAAATGGTAAATTATATACTCTACGAATTAATCAATTGTTTCTTGTTGATACAAATTAGTAAACAGATCCTGTATTGCAACACCTTATATAGATCATTTAATTTGAGTGTCTCCTGTTGGTGCCTAATATTTTAACAACAAATTAACTTTTTAGCGGGTAGTTTACCGAATATAATAACTTAAGTAAATATACATCTTATTTAAAAACTCTAAACCCGTATTTTCACTATTCAAAGACAATCTAAGAAACAAGTTTTAAACAGTTCCAGCCAGAGCTTATTGTATTATATATAAATACATTCATAAACTGAACCAAAGTAAATAAATAAAGCTTTTGTCTTTTTTTTTGGTTGCAAATTCTTTGATCATTGTACTTTGTTCAGGAACCAACTTTAGAGGTTTTATATAACAAAATTCTCCAGCTGTATAATCAAAACAATGGAATTTGATGTGCTGCTCGAACATTCAATGATGCCTACATACGTGTCCCCTTACAAAATAAATCACTCTGCAAGGGAGATGGTGTGAAAGGTAAATTTATTGCTTGCTTCGAACTGGCTCTGTGTTGAGCCTCTTGCAATTATTGTTTTCGTAGTATCATAAATGTTTTAAGGCCCATTTTATGTTTATATTTAACGATATAATAATTACATACGTAAATATAATATAACATAGCGTAAAAAAAAGAAAATTATTGCCAGGGGTTGCAGGATTACACAAGTATTAAAAAATATATATGGAACAAAAGACAATTTATAGAAAGAAGCAATATTAAAAATTATTCATTTACGTAACTATTCCTAATACGTATTGATTATATTATTTTAAAGAAATGCCACTATTTAAAAACTAATCGTTAAAAATGTTAAACTTTAAAAAAACAGTCATTATGAGGATATTTACAGAAACTGAAAACCATGCATATACTATATTTATATAATTAATTTTTAAGAAAATGTCCACTGCAGACTGATGTCTGAGACTATTTTTAAAATTCCTTACATTAACGTTGAATAAGGGGTGCTTGAATTACAGATTGCCTAATATTTTATCTTGCATTTATCGTAGATTTAACTCCATGCTATTTTTTTTATGGAATATCTAAGATGTTGTTAATAAAGTTCTTTTTTATAAAAAAAGTAATATTAATGTATATTTTATTAAAAT
>JAGFPH010003246.1:32690-96003 GCA_018207615.1 Philaenus spumarius | reverse complement strand
GCGATGCCTTTTGAAATTGGTGATTGATTTTAAACTGATTGATGATTATCACTTAGTGAGTTCGACTTGATGATTGACTCTTATTTGATGATTGATTTTAAATGATTTTTGTATTTTAAGGTAAAATGTACTTAGTCTTTTTATAGCGGGTTTCAGGTTGAAATATACATTGTGGTGTGAAGCGGGCTTTTATTATTATTGACATGTCAATAATTAGGCCTTTATGGATGTATGTAGAATAATTTGAAAAATGTTGAAAACTACCCCCTTTTTTGCAAAATAAATCCAAAAATCAGTTATTATTATTATTATTACCTAAACGAGAATTTTAGAAAGATGCGGTTTTTTTGCATATGTTAGGGCTACAAATAAGCCAAATTTTATGAACATCGTTAGAGCCGTTTTTTTTATTTAAAAAATAATAACAGTTTTGGGGTTTTTGGCCAAAAAGGGGGTTTTTTCAAAGTTTGTCAAAACATTTTTTCGTTCATCTATACAGACCTAAATAACATGTTTGGTGCAAATTTGTTCGAAATCGACCCAATGGTTTTCTCTCTAGCATGGTATACATACAGGCATACATACAGATATTTTGTAAAAAACACTTGTTTGAACTCAGGGGGTCCCAAAACGGACATTTCCACAAAAATCTCAACATCGATTTTTTACGATCACTATACTTTCTCCATACTATAGTATAGTGAGAAAGTAAAAGCCTTAATAACACACAACAATTAATCGATCTATTTTGGTATCTTCCGTTATTGTGTCTGAAACGAATTCACAGATTTGTCTGAGCAGCTGGCTAGGCTATGGTTTACCACAACATAGCAAGCTGATTATTTCATGAAACTAATATTATAATTTACAAGTCAGCCACTCGTGACATGTGTTTCAACTGTAGCACACACAGCCCATGTATACACAAAGTTAATTTAATAAACTGTAGTTACTTATTTCAATTCAATATTAATTCCTTTCGAGTTTCGCCATGATACTAAAAACTACAATACTCATCATTTAAAACATTATTTGTAATTCTGAAGACATACAATCACTACATTAATATGGTTGAAGTTGAAAGTTCTTAATAGGCCTATGTAGTTTCTTTGTATTACTTATTGTTAAGGTACGTTTACACTTCATTATGAGAACTTGTGTGAGATACTTGATTGAGAAACAAGTGTGAAGTTTGAGTACACAAATCACTATACTTGTTGAATCACACATAGAAGCATTTACATTTGCACACTAGTTTATTTTAAAGGAGGTTAGTTTTTGGGAAGTAAATGGGCCTTTTGAATTTAATTCTTAATTCTTGTCCTATGGCAGTGTAAATGTATTTTCTTTTAGTACTATCCTTGTACTCCTTGTATTTAACATTCCACTATATTATAAACTCTGATTTAGTTGCAGTGTTATTTCCCGACTCCAGTTAGATATTTTAACTTTTAGTGAAAAGATTAAAAAGAATTATTAACGTATTTGTACACAACAAAATGAAACACAACCTACGAAAAGTATTGCTATAAATCAGCTGGTCACCCCACACAAGTCAATATTTACACAACATTTTGTTCACTCAAAATGTATGAGGAAATATTGAAGCTCATACAAAATGTGTAAGCTTGTGAGTGAGCAAATGTTTCTGTATTTGTTAATTCAACAAGTATCTCACACAAATTCTCATACATGTGTACAAGTGTAAACGTACCTTTAACCCAACATAATGCTGGAGTGTTACAGAACGAGTATGTTTATAATATGAATGTATCGTTATTATTTTTTGTAAACGATTATCGATCAAATATTTGATTATATTTGTATTGTAATTTTTAAAATAATAATAATTTTTAAAAAATGTGTTAGTCTACGGAAAAATATTAATTTGTTTAACAACGTCACAAGTACACAACAATAAAAGCAGTACTCTCAGTATAGTTAAATTTTCTCAAATATGAAAACAATGTTTAACGACATATTAAACAATCAAAAATTATACAAATATTACCAATGAATGCATATAATGCATTTTATGTTCTCAAAATTTACTTTGAAGTACCATAGTAAACGACTATAAACATAAATCACCTTTCGAATACACTCTTGAGAGCCTATATTGTTTACGTTTTTGCATAGAATATAAGTTTGTATGAAAAATACATGAGTCCTATTTTTAAATTTAAATTATTAAAAAATATATATATATGTTTCTATTTTCAATAAACTGAAACTGGTAATAGTTTTTACTAACACAATATGTTTATTCTTTTCTTAATAGTAAATGTTAAAACAGTTTTAATAAATGTAGAGGCCATCAATAAGCATATAGATCATTAAACTATGCATAAAAGACCCACAGCTAAATTCTGTGTAATCTAGGTTCGCCAATAAGAAAAAAATGCCTAAAATAAAGTATATTCAATATAACAAAAAACATTAAACAAACGCATTCTAAATAATAATTTTTAAAAACGCTGTAATGTAAAACAATATTAACAGAAGGAATCACTAGCAATTTGTAATAAAAGTGAATACGCGACTGAATATAGAATGCATAAGTTGACGTCCATAAATTATGTTTTCTCTACAGTATAATAAATGATTTCTAGAAGGTAGTGTATAATGTGGAAGTTCAATAGACAGGCTGATGAGCAATAACTTGGCCCACTAGTGTAGGTAACAAAAAGAAGAATGCACGAATAAAGTACAAATTATTAATCACTGGACCGGTATATTATATTTCATAAATTCCTTTACTGGATTACTGCTCCCAGTCCTTTGTGTTTATTTTTTTTTTTTTTTTTTGTTAGATGACGACCGTTTCGCCTATTTATCAGGCAATATCAAATCAATTTATAATTTCAAACAGAAAATTTTATATTAGAAAGGCCAATTATATTATATTAGGCTATAATTCATGTTATGCATAACAAGATTACATTAAAAGCCTTATTATTTCAATTTATTCTACTCAAGTTGTACTTTATTTACTGTGTTTTATAATAGCATTACAAACTTTATATTTTCATGTTTCTTCGAAAAGAACTTTTAAGTTTTGAACTTTTTACAATTTGTTTCGCATTGATGATCTGTTTAAAAAGGTATTTTCGCAATATTGAAACTTTAGAGAATATCTTGAGGGGGTAGAGTTGGCAATTATTATAACTTTTTTTAAGTATAAAAATAATTTTTTTTTGTGATTTTATAATTTAAAGCAGTAATGTAAAAATGCATGTCGGGTGTAACCTTTGTCACTTTTTGAGGTCAAAGGTCATATTATCAGGTCACATAATCAGATATGAAGGTCACGAAGGTAGTCTGATTACCCGTGTTAATAACAGCGTTTAATTGACCGTATAATAAAATCACAGGCCAGGAAGGTCACTTTGATTAGCTTGACTCTGATTGGCTATGAGATGCGGCTTAGTGGTCAAGAGACTAAATCTATCTCTCTGATTGCTAACCATGTAATGCACTTTTAATTGACCTCAAAATTAAGTTTTGGAATATAACACCTGTTTAATTGACTTTGAAATTAATCGCTTTCGTCTAATCGTGATTAGTCAAAGGTTAATTTTACCACAAAGTCACGTGCTTTTAAATTTTACTAAACATTTCAATTCGATTTTGTTGTTACTCTCTCGCAGCCATTTTGATCTCAAGTAATACTACCTGGTAACGAATTTTACAATAGCAATTGTATACATCACCATTGGGATTTCTTTGATCCTAGTGGCCATTTTGATTTCTAGCGCTGCTATCTGGTAGTGAATCTTACAACCGTAATTGTAAACATTACCATGCGGTTTTGTTGTTTTTACTCGCGGCCAATTTAAAATTTAGTGCTGCTATCTGGTAGAGCGACTGTAGGTGTAAACATCGCCATAAGGTTTTGTTGTTAAAAACTCGCGCCATTTTCATCTCTAGTACTACTTTCTAGTAGCAAATTTTACAACCGTAATGATTGTGCATAAGGTACTACCATTTTGATTACAGCAGCACAGTCTAATAAATATTTTAGTAATACATATTTTGATATTTAGTGCAGCAGTAAAGAAGAGAAATAAAACATTGTCACTTTCTAGGTGACAACTAACTATGAGCAAATTGTTTTAGCTTTTGTAAATTTTAACTTTAGTAAACGACATATTATATTTTATAACATGTACAATACATTGGATTTTTAGAAAAGGGGTAGATACCATAGGACAGGTAAACATTTTTGTAAAAACCTAAAATAAGATGATTTGAGTATCAGGTAGATAGACTAGGAAAAGATATTGTTGAAAAGTAGCTTTAATGCTATCTTTTATCGATTCAATTAGAAATAATTGGTTTCTCCAAAGCTAACTTGTAATACTCTATGTTGTTTATAAAGTGTTAACCTCTTTGTATATTTAATCCAACTCAATTGTCGCAAGTTTATTTCTTAGAATGTATGGGTTATTGAAATTGACAAACGGATTACTTACACAGATTAATGATAATCTTCTTACATTATAACCTTAATTGCGTACATAGATTTGAAATCAATATTATTTAACCGTTACCACTTTATATGTTATAGTAACCTTGATTCACGCAAGTATTTGATTGGTTTCAACTTGAAAAATGTACACTTGATAAAGTCAGATCTCTTAAATCATATATAAATTAGCTAGTCTTCAATCATCAGTGTCATCGGATACATTTATCTTGTAATTGTATAGGAGTTACCCTCATTTTTAAATTTGTTGAAAGAATTTTACACATACATCAGACTGTATATTCTGATTCCTCTTCTTAGGATGATGAATATATTGAACCTCAAAATAAAAGAAAACCTTTTTATTTGTTAGTGTTTTCTTTTATTTGTAAATCTCGTTTTTTTATTTTTAAATCTTTTCAAATTTAAATATTGTTTATGATTAATAATTTGGTGTGTTTACAATTCTGGAAAGAAATGGACATGGATTTTGTTGTAAATCCACTTGCAGGTCCTAGCAAGCAACTAACAAAAATAGTTTTTGTTTAGTATATAATGGTTATTGGCAACTGTTTTTATACCTTAATATTATGATAGAATTCATTTAATGTTAACAATATTGATATTACAAAATATGCATAGCGGTCAGCAAATTGTATTTGATTAATATAAATATGAAAGAGAAACTGCTTCCTTCAAGTAAGAGTAGAATTCATAAAATATTTATTATTTCCGTACAATGATTTAATTACGTTAATTCAAAATTGTTTAGAAAATACCATTTAAAAATAGATTTTTTTAATTCCGAAGCCTCACATTCTATATTGGGTATGATCAGATTTTTAATTTTAGAAATGAATAAAAATAATACCAAAAATAAAAAGTAACTAACGTAAAATAAAAGACTATTCTGATGAGTCAAATAATTAAGATTCTGATTTTGATGACGTTGATTTTTATAGATTATATTATGACCTAAATTTATACATTTTATAATATCTTAAAATACAAATTGAAAAGTACGAATACATCTGTTAGCACTAAACAATTTGTTAAATTAAATTCTAAAATGATATAAATATTGAAATGGCCTATATAGAGTGTCCCGTAAGTAAAGTGCTGAACTTCGGGAAATGGTTCTATAAGTCAAAATAAAGAGAAAATCAGAAATGCATTTTTTTCCAAAAACCATCCGTTTTCCAGATATCAGCCAGTTTGTTTTTTAAACAAAATAATTCATATCTAGAGAATGGTTTGACCAATTGAGTTCAAACATGGCACGAATTTAAAACTGACATAGCTCTATTGTAAGAAAAATAATCGATTATATTTAATTATGCGTTTCGAAATGGAGGCTGTTTGAAAACGACAAACCTATATTACCCAAAACTATACATTTTAAGAAAAAAATTCAAGACTTTTTTGTTGTAGCCCTTTTGATTTACTACCTGTTGGTGTAATTGTTAATAAAATCAGATGAAGGATGATACCTAAGTTAAAGGTAATGACAGTAAATGTACATACAATATTGCCGCGTTTACTGTTTTGGTATATAATGTCGGGTTGAACAAACCATTTATTACACATAACTTAGGTGTTATCCTTCTTAGATTGTTTTGAAAGGTACACCATCCGATAGGGAATTAAAAGCGCTACAAAAAAGGTAACTTGACACTTTTTGTTAAAATATACGGTTTTTGAGTAATTTAGGTTTGAAGTTTTCAAACAGTCGCCATTTTGAAACGCATTATTGGATAAAATCAATTATTTTTCTTGAGATAGATCATTGTGAGATTAAACTTAGTGCCAATTTTGAACTCAATCAGTCAAACTGTTTTCAAGATATAAACTATTTTGTTAAAAATACAAAATGTCGAAAGGTTTATTTCGTATTAGATGCAAGCGATAAAGAAGAAGATTACATTAAATTTAATAAATTACATTTTATAAAAGTAGGAAATAACATTTGACTAATTGAAAACGTAGAAGTAAGTCAAAAAAATCTTTACATAATTTTTCTCTATGGTTGTACCATTATTAGATTTTTATTTGTTATTATGTTCTTTATAATACCATGAAGGTTTATAAAGTTAATTCGCTTTTTACGAATTGCTGATATATATACAATATATAGTTTACTTTATACAGTAGTCGGAGCAATTCTTGATATATAGCAACAAAAATATCAAGAATTTCTCCGACTACTGTATAAAGTAAACTATATATTGTATGTTTTATTTGTTATTGTATATAATTAGGTTATACAATTAAAATTAAAAAATCTTCTGGTTTTTAGTCACGTCAAAATCTGAAAAGATAGAATGCATTTCTTCCAGTACGCGGTTCAGTTGGGGCAGCTGGATATAATTTAAATAGTGCAAATAATGCAATTGTGTATAAAAATGGAAAATAAGTAATACAAACTGATCTAGCTATTCAATTTCGTAAAAATTTTGATGGACGAGTAGCGCCTATATCTTGTTGAGCTAGACATTATTTTATTGATGTATGAGCAGGTGCAATACACAGAGAATATACTGGTTACGTATGGGTTTTATTGTGTAATTACAATGATGGTGATTTTATATCATGATAGGAATATATAATTTTGCACAATTCATATTTCGAGTTGTAGCATGTCCAAAATGAATGAAATTACTTCAATAAAAACACTGAAAGGGGTGCAAGGGGTTTTGGTCTATTAGATCACAATAATTTTGTGTTTATAGTTATTACAATAAATTGTAATTATTTTCGGATTAATTAAATTTAAGTAAGGAAAGTGAAAGAACAGAAAACTCGTTTGAATATAATGCATTTTTTTTGAACTAGAAAAGTCTTTTTAAGGTAATTTAAAAACATTTTATGTCTGAAATAATTAAAACAATTAAAGATGTTTGTATATTGTTAATATATTGTACAAATTAAATTTAAAATGTGATGAGGCATTTTAATTTAATTTTGATGAAGATTGGGTGTTTATAAAACCAGTTACAAATGAATTCAAGATGGATCTTTTAAAACAAATAATATAATAGTATATATACTGTAGATCATAGAGTTTAGACAACATTTAAGAATAAATCAATATAAAGATTTGTAAGGAGAAATCGGAAACCCAAAGCAAAGGTTCTGGGTGGACGTTGTATACCTTTGACGGGATTTCGTTACGTTTTAGAGAAGTATCGACCACTTAGAGGCAATTCATGTTTACCTTTTTCCAGATTACATTATAAGAAAATCTGTAAAACATATAGACAATACAAACGATAGTTATTGCTTTAGATGTACTCTATTAAGTCGTCACGTTAAAAGTAATCCTTATAAATTAAGTTATAGATATTATGGAAACAAAGACTGATTTTTACCAAGCTCACGATAAGTCCTTGTACCAGAGAACTCAGATCAAATATTTACCCAATATTCCTTTCATCCGTTTATTCAAATCTGAGGGAGAATCTGGGGATACATACTAGTTAAGTATAATAATTGCTAAAACTAAAACAATTAATTTTCTTCATTTATGTGTCATGCTACTTTTTGGCTTAATTTATATAACTATCAGAAAGTAAATGAAGCATAGGACTACCGGTATATTCATTGTGAAACAAAAATCTTTGCTACTTTAAATTTCTAACTGACAAAATAATAATACATAATAAATTAAGTGAAATAAAACACAATTATACTCTGTTTATTATTTTGTTTTGGATTACGATTCAAAATGTCTTAACATTTAATAAGTTATTCAGAATTTGTGTACAATTGAAACTATATTTAAAAGGTTGTAATAGTACATCTATATTCGATTCGGAATAACTTGTAAAGAATTATAAAAATCTAACACCTAATTTAAAACAAATATTAATAATAATAATTAAAAAAACTGATATATATATAGGTCAATAAACGCATGAATAAGTACATTTAAACTAACGAGCGAGTCACTCGGGAACAGTTAATAAAGATAAAGAAGTAGATGAATGCAGAGCGCTCTCGCGGATCATTAACGAACTACCAGCAAACGGGAATGCATCAGCTGTTCAAAATCGTTATGAATCAAGAAAACATCACTAATAACTTTGTAAACGGGCATAAAACGATTAATTAATGCTATTTCTATAAGGACTACATACCGGTACTCCTGAATATAATAAATATAAATAATATTCAAAAACGTTTGATAGAAATAAATAAATACATTTTATACTAACTAAGGACTGGCTCCAAATAGCCTACGTACGTAACAGCTGACAAATTGAAATATGACAAGCCCAGCAACAAAGCTGAAAAACTGAAGGTAAACAAATCAAGAAAGGAAAGGATAAAAAAACGTTTTGTGGAGAGAAGCCAGACCGTTAATTTTACAGACTAAAAGGGACCCAACCGAAATAGAAAATCTTGATTAACCTGTAAAGAGAAACCCTCGATAGAAGAAAAAAATGATCTCACGAAGTTATTGAAGATTATCTGAAGTGTGGTGAGATATTACTAATAATATTTCAGCGTTACATTAACCTAAAACTTGCCAGACTATAAAGGGATATTTTCAAACCTTTTTTTATTATTAATATTTGATTGAATATCGTTGCCCACGGATACCAGCCCCGAGAAAAAGACCTTTTTCATGTTAAATGAGCTATTATGCCGTGTGTATTTTCATTAAATTGTATTGTTACATAGTAATAAATAATCATTGATTTCTTTTGTTCTTCCTAAATAAAGTTGTTTTTCTTTCATTTTTAAAGTTAAGTTAATCAGAAAAGATATATTACGATGTTTTATTATTTTTTTAACATAATTTTACCAAGCGTTGATGATTAATTAAATAAGTTTTATATTTATTTGTTTCAGTAATTTTAATGTTTAAAGCTGTTTTAAAAACTGAAGTTAAAAAAATCTACTTTTAATTTAAGATTTGAGAAAAAAGGTTTTGAACTGGCGCAGAAAATATGGAATTATAAAGAATATAATATTTAGATAAATTGTGCGACCCTTTTATTGGTCCGTTTTTAGAAGTTTAAATATAGATTCCTTCGCAATGTTAAGTAATGTAGATCAGTGTCCAAAAGTAATCCTCCAGTGTATAAAAGACTAATTAATTACTAATAATTGGCACATTTAGAATAAATGTTTACTTGTGTTAGTGAAATCTTTATACGTTCAGGTAATAATCAGTCGTGCTGATATTGCTAATATTTGCTATAATAATATATTCTAGAGTCGAAGGGAACAGAATATTTAAAAAAAAATACTATGGAATTAGAAACAACTAAAATTTTGCATGTAGGCAAATACCACAGTTCATATATTGAAGGATCATGTTATAACAAATTCCACATTTTTATAAGAAACAAATAAATAAGTTTATATTTATTTAAATAAGTATATTTGGTATTGTAAATTATATTATATTATGCATTATTATATATAACATGCATATTATATTATGTATTGAACATGTACATGTTTATATTTAATTATACATAGTCCAATGTTTAGTTTTTGCAAGAGTTACGAACAATTGATGTCAATATAATTTTATTTAAACGTTTTAATTATTGAAAAAACAATCACATCATTGATTTTTAATTTATGGATAAGAGGGATCTCAGTATAGTAAAGGAAAGCTGTCATTAGTTAAAAGGGTCAAGGGCATCAGGTATAGTAAAATCTAAATATTTATAACTAAACTTAATTATTTTTAAAAGATTATGTATTTGGGAATAGTTGAAAATTACAATACAAATAATTCGATTGCTTTAAGTACTTTCAAATGAAGTTTGTCACACAGCTTTGAATCATTCATTCTCGTGGAATTTTATCTTCCTATCTCCGGAGTTTCCATTGAAGGAGTTGTAAGCCAGTATTATGGCTTAAAGAGAGTATTATTACACCAACAATGGAGAGGAAATACGATTACTGTCTTGTCTTGAACTTTGTAACCTACTTGAGGATGCGAACAATAGATCATATATATTGTGAGGTTAATAATACCTTTGTATTTAGGTATGACATTGCTGGAAGTATTTTGCTAACTATTGCATGTGCATACCGTAGGGGAGATCAGCGGAGGTTGCCTAAACATTAGTTTATTGGAGAGGTCTGGTTAACAGATTTTTGTTAGTAGCATTTTTTTTAGTGAATACCCTTAATTTACTTTACTTTCTCAAAATATTGCACCAGCAAAATGGTTTGCTGTCACAGGCCTAGGGATTGTTTGTCACGGGTTATTAGAAATGGGAAAATTACACATTTCTAATAATTATCAAGAACAGTAAATTTTTTCCAAATTTAATGACAATTGATGAATGGAAAATGGAGTAAGTTTTTGAGCTAAATAGAAACTCTAGATCTTTAGTATACAAAATGTAAATGTACTTTTGTAAACTACTGAAATGAAACCACACAACCAATTAAAATAAACTTCATTCAAAACAATGTTGATAATTATGTCGTTAAAGTTAATTAGGTAATTTACGTAAACTAATATATTTTACAAACAAGTAAAACTTTTAGAGTAAAACTGCATCAGAAATATGCGCTTGCATTTTTACAGCAATGAAAAGTACTTTTTTTAAACTCGTCATAAGGGTACATAATTTAAGCTAGCTCAATTATTTCTAAATTTTACAAACCAGATCCACTGTAACACTGTAACCTTGATCAACTTAGATGTATTTAAACTTAAACAAAAGGCTACTAGCATCTTATTACATAAGTTAATCCAACGAATTTTGTTTATATTTTATGGGTTATATTATTTATTCTTTGGTAAAAAGTATCGTAAGTGATCAACATTTTATCAGGTTCTACTCTACGTTAGTTTGGTTGAGGTATTTTTTTGCTTGCTAAGTTGCTTTTGTTTTCTTAGGGAAAATATTATTGTGCCTCTTAATAAAATAAGCGAACTAATCGTCACAATCACATTCAATTTTATCATTTTCAGACATGGAATGGAATTAATAGCAGTGCAAATAAATATTTTAAGCTACAGTTTCGATTTCTTTTGATGTTAAACCACATATATGCTTGAATAATAAAATCTGTCAATTCCGACTCATCCTAAAAAAGACTAGCTAATGGGTATAGAAAGCTGCACTCTATAATCCCTATTCGAATAATAAATTTAATTTTGCATTTTATTTGCAACATATTGCTAAAGTGTGTTAGTTGGTATTAATTGTACGATCTTTAGAGGACATTCTTAATTTTTAAACGTTATTACTGGCGAAAACATACCCCATTAATTTACGTCTTTAATTTGTTTGCTACTTTCTTTATTAAGGTATTGTTATCTTCAATTTGTCCTTTGGTGTAGAAAGAACGACAAAATAAATCTGTGATATCATTAACTACTATTGGTTCCATTTCTGCTTCTTTGATTGCATATGACACTAACATAATGTTAACTACAGATGCCTAGACATGAAAGATATTAAGTTTGTTTACTGTTTGAAAGGAATTCACTATAACCCAGGTTACATTAATCGCATCTTCTTCATGTACATCAATATGGAAAACAGAAGAAGAAAATTTACTTAGTGTATCATCAAGGGCAGCAATTTTGTGTAATGTTTTCTTCTTTAATGATAGGATGACGAAGGATATCGGTTCGAGAACTAGTGACTGAACAATAGTAACCTCAGTGGATGCGACTTAACAGCCGTGAAGGGTGGCAATGTAATTTTTTTACATCAACAGACATTTTTTGCTCAAATTCACTCAAGAATTAGCAATTTTTCAAAAATATTTATGCCATGCTGCAACATATGCATAATAATAATAATAATAATTTTTTAAATAAGAATTATTTTTAAGTATATATTATTACATTTTGCCGTAAACAGAAAGAAACAGGGAATATTTTTCTGTAAAATATAAAAATTTAATGTTTGACCAAAATATTGGTGTTTTCGCCTTAATGGTATAAGACTATTAATGGTACAAGATAAATACAGGTTACTGTACACAATATGTAATATATTTATTATAGGAACATGCAACAATAAGTAACAGTGCTATTAGTGTGTTATTAAAATACTTTCTCTGTATAAACTATTGTATTATTACTAAAGCTTATTATTCTAAACATTATTTATAATTCTCAAATTGTAAAATTATAATATACACTAATTTAAAGTTGAAAAGCAATATCTCAAAGTATGACATCAAACCAGTAATCAATTTTAATTCGAGAATGATTGTAAATATACCCTGGTAAAGTTATTCAAAATAAAAACTTGTTCTCTTACTCCCTTGTCTAAAACTATAGTCAAGCCCTTAGACAAAACTATAAATAAGATCACTTTACCAGGTGGTAAAAAAGTCTTTATAACCTTAGTAAAATTATAAATCCTGTTTTGTAAAACGTTAAAAATAAATAATTGACAAACGTTGTTAAAGCCATTAGATTTATATATATTTACTTCAGTAATAGCTTCTGTAAAAGAGCAAATTACAGGCATGCAATTTTAAATTGTATACGTTTCATAACATATGAGGCCCTAGGAATAAAAAAGGAAAATTTTAAAGAAGAGAAAAACTTGAGGTTTTTTATTCAAAATAGCTATAATTTTCGTAAAGGTTTCCAGTGGTTTTCCTTGATTTATATAATTAACTGCCCTGAAGATGCTGACCGTGGCACCGAAACATGTATCCACAAATAATTAAATCAAATAACAAAAAGTCTACATTTGAAGTATTTATTATATAATACATATTGCTTTACATATTTTCTAGATTTATATTGCAGAATATTTACTATGGAACAGTAGCGTTTTACATAAATAAGAACATGTCCTATTTAGGTACCTTATTTTTAAATAAAAATATTAGTAACGTTTTAGGTTTGTGTGACTTCGATAAATATCTAGGGTAGGCTATAAAGTTCCTTGTCATGCAACATTTAGTTTCAACAATAACTCAAAATAAGAAAGCAAACTTTTATTAAATTTTAATTCGGGGATTGCCGGTAAAGCTACACTGGGAAAGTCATTTAAACTAAAAACTTTTTCTATTATCTCACCCTTACATCGTGGGAAACAAAATAACATAACTTTTCTTTCACATCTACAAAACACATTGAACTTTAGGTATTTTAAATTCGACTACTTACCATAATCTCTCCACTACTGTGAATTATATTATCCCTACATATATTTATTGTATTTTAAAACTGAATTTGTACATACACTTGATTTTAACCCTTAGTTAGACGCTAGGCGGGGATTTACCCGCATTCTCAGAAAAACTGAAATAAAGCCGTAGCTGTTCAATGTTGACAAACAATGTTCCAGGTGTCTTTCTTCTGACCTTTTTCGAGTAGGTATGTGCCACTCTTGCTTAATTTTAACGAATCATTAGTCTGTGATAAGCTGTGGAAGTGAACGGTCCCATCAGTGCGGGTCTCTTGCCGCTAGCGCGCTTTTGTGCTGTAAGAGCTTTGGGGGTTTCCCCAATAGCGTCCCAAAATTAAGTGTAAGTTTTTCGTAATTTCTTGTTACTGTTTATGTTAGTGTGAATTAACACAACTTTGCTCTGTGTTGCCAACATTGTTCAGCTGCGATTTTTTTATTTTCCAAATGGTACATTCTCTACGTAGCTATAACATTCATTAGCTTTTTCATTTTGTACTTTTTACTAGCAAATTTCCATAGGAAAAATGAGCTATTGCAGTGACCCTTATGGGGAGACCTAAGATCAGGAGTGGTAAATGAGCACCGATCATGGTTCTTAGAACACATTTTTGGGGTGTCAAGCACGTTTTTTTTGACCGGAAGTAACTATGTTTTAATATTTTTCTTATAACAATGAAACTTTTTTAGAGTGTTATATAACAAAATATAATTCTGCACATTTTGTTTTTTTTACATGACTTTATAGCTCGCTTGGTTCCCCCAAAATCGATCAAACGTAAAATATCATAAATGTACCCAGTTGAAATCCACATGGGGGGGGGGGGGGGTTCTACCATGGGGCATCTTACGATCTGAGGTCCAATGGCCAAGTTTTTACAATCAAGATTGAACCCTACCAAATTTAAATGTTGCAAATTAGGGACAGAAATTCTGGAAAATTAAAGTGCGGGGATTTTGCCGCTGACGCCTACTGACGTTAGACCTAGGGGTGCGCCTAACTAAGGCTTAATTATGTATATTCAAAAACTGCTACATATATTATTTGAATACATGTTTAGTTATTAATAATTCACATCAAAACAAAATATTTATAATATTTACACCAAGTTTTATGAGAGAGAGATTTAATTGGTCGGCAGAGGAATTAACTGTTTTATAGTAAATGTTTTATGATTAGCTCGTTCACGTTTATAACTCGTAAGTTTTTTTTAAATTTTATTATCTAACTTAGCCATTTGAATTTACCTACAGTTACAGATAAAATTTTAAACTTGAGAATGAAATATTAAAGTTACTGTTCTTTTAATATATAATATTGTTATAAATATAACTTTGCTAGAACTACATTTAATTTAATTTAGAGTACGAACTTAACAATGAAAATTATGATTTTGGATATGATATTATGTAATATTTCCTTTTACTTTCTCCCCCTATACCATGGTATATGAAGAAAGTATTGTATTCGTAAAAATTTTCAAGTTTGAGTTTTTGTCGGAAATATCCGTTTTGGGTCCCTCTGAACATAAAAAAGTGGTTTTCGGAGTGATGTCTGTGTGTGTGTCTGTGGGGGTGTCTGTGTTAGGTGTCTCTGTGTGTGTGTGTGGATGTTATCAGACCTAGAGCCTAAACCAGTTTTCCGATTTTGATAAAATTTGGTATGGAGGTTCTAATCCACGGTATCTCCAGGCTTTTTTTTTCATTTTTGTAATTTTTGATTTTTAAGGGTAATTTTTCCATAAAACCCCTTATTAGGGACCTAAAGTACTATAAAGTTGGGTTTTCCGTTATTTTATGGATTTTTATGGGAAAATTACTCTTAAAAATAAAAAAATAAAAAACATTGGTATTTTGAATTATTGTTCTACTGATGAAAAGGTAGAGTATGTTATAGTACTTTTCGTCAAAGTTCTGAGGGAGAAAGTAAGTGTCAGTTGATACCGTTTATCTTGCATTTGTGTTAATATCAGCTTGGATTGAAATATGCAATATAGTATTATATTATCTCGCATTTTATAGAAACTCTCAAAATATAAACTGATTATTCATATTTTTGTTAATATTAAACCTAAAAAGCCACTACAAAAATATAATTCATTTTTAATTTATACTTTCTAAGTTGAATCCCAACATTGAGGAGAATCATTAAATAATAAACCTCCACAAAAGAACAGGTCGGAGTTTATTGCTTCCTTTCGCATTCTGGATTAGATTAATATTATACCATTATTATTATAATTTTTTTAGTAATTATTAGTAATTAGCTTCTGAATGGGATCAAAATACAGTCATGTAAGTTTTAAATCGTACAAGTTCGATAACATACGTGGTCTTAATAATAACAAAGGGAAATTCTAAAGCAGAGAAGATTTTGAGTTTTTAATATTTCAAAAAGCTTTAACAATTCGATAACCAGAGATTTTCATTAGGAAATTGTAAGTTGGTGTACACAATATACCTACTCTGCTAATGAAATTCAGTAGGATGTTATCGTAAAAAACTATCTAGGAAAGTAAATATAGTAAAATATTTACATTATTTTAAAGATTTTAGCCAACTATGGATGTTATTTATTTTTTCATATTTTTAAATCTCATTTTCAATAATTTATAATGAAAATATTTTTCAAAACGGCACTAAGTCAATAATTGACTTAGCACTTTTTGGAAAACACCTTTAAAAGCTTAGATTGAGTTAGTAGAAAATAGTTACCCAGTTTGTTTAGGTAAAATATATTTGATATCCAAGAAACGTTTTCAACAGCACATAATTTACAATATATAATGTGTTTGACACTTTAAATTATTTAAACTTTTACAAAAAAGGTTCTTGATCGTCATATACACGTTCATCATTATCACCAGTTCCTGTTGGGTTGTTTAATGCTTCATCATAAAATTTTCTTACTTCAGGTTTGTGACTGACGAATTTTAAAAGCTTACACACATCTTTCTGATTTTCTTCGCTTATACAGTTTTTTTTTTTGTTGAACTTTCAAATGTTTCTATTTGCATTCACAAAAGTCTTTTCATTTTTTTTAACGGCGTACCAAAGTGTGTCACCTGTGTAAGTACATTTGCATCCTTCATCCTTGTGTTTTTTGGAAAATACTTTCAGACCTTTGGTTGCAGATAACTTAAAATAAAATACATCCCAATGAGTTCCCAACACTTTTACAATGCCATACTTTTCAAAAATTTCCATTCTTTTGGGCTTTCAATAACTTAATTTTTTCGAAACTCTTTTTCCATTCGACCAAAGATTCGGTCAGGTGGCATGTAACTATGACCACGAATCGGAAAATAATGCTCTACAGTAGAGAAGAATGGACTTTTATTATTATTGACATAATTCAACAAACTGCCTATAACAGTTCGGTTCTTGTTCCGGAGCATGAATCCGAAAACAACCTTAATGTGTTTGGTTTGTAATTATCTTGTTTTAACTTATTTTCAAGAACTTTCATGAAGTCCATCAGTGCAGAACAAACTTGGTTGGGACCTCTAGCCGATTGGTTTTCGGTCCACGTGTAAATAAACACATTTTCCTTAGCTTGGTTATGCCCATGAATAACAAAAGTCAAATTAAACATCCATATTTGTCAGGAATAGTAGAGTTCACCAACAGAAAATTTCAGCAGTGGTTGGTTTCAACCATCAATGATCAGGAACCTCGGTTTTTAATTTTTCATAAAACTTGTTGGCCCGCAATTTTTGTACACTCAGTTTGGTCATGGCTTCAAGCTTAATCCTGACATCAGCTGCTGACTTAGTTAGTTTACATTCCTCACAAAATGAACAAATGTCTGTTTTTGTATCTTCAAAGTCTAAATTGAATCGGAGGGTAAATAATTTAAAACATTTTGAGTGTGAACAAACCTTTTGACCATTAGAGTTCTCTTCAGTTTTCCATTTACGCCACAGTTTTTCGCGATGAGTTCAGGGGACAAGTCTCACACTTTTAAGCCTTCCATAATGGCTCTCTCTCTACATCGGAACTTGGAAATGAAATTTAGTATTGAAGTGGAAATATTTTTGTCATTTTCCGTGATTCTACCCCCTCTGTTTTCTGGCCTAGACTGGCCGTGTTCCCTGAAATATTTACTTAAATTGCTTAGTCTTTTTCGCCCAACTTGCTTTAATGAATAAAATGTTTTGCCACAGACTCGAACAATAAGCCGCCCATTAACTTTACGGATGAAATATAACGCAACATTACGGCACCTAGGGTTTTCCTTTCTAGGTCGTTTTGGTTTTAGGCTGAGAAGTATTAACATATTTCATCAAAAAATTATCTTGGGCTGCTTGAGATTTACATTGATATATTTTATTGAAAAAATCAGTAATGTCTTCTTCTGTTAAAGAATCAGCTAAACAACCATGTTTAAGGTTATGTTTACAATCAACAGTAGGCTTACGTTTAGAGGATGAACTGTTCCGAGCATATTTGCGTTGGCTTTTATTCCGGTTTTCTTCATCTAAGCTTCTCTTTCTTCCTCTGTTTGACACAGTAACATTTTGATTAAATCTTTCTAATGATAACAAACTGTTATCGCACATATTTATTTTTATTTACTTGAAATAACAAACAATCACAGTAAACGAGGACAGACAACAATAGACGTGACTGTGAGGTTATACAGTTATAGGCTACATGAGATCAGCTGTGATTCCCCAGGACTGCAGCGTGTATGTACTAACCTAAGGGCCGCTGAGTGTATGTACTAATCCCATGTCCACGGAGTGTATGTACTAACCCAGGATCCTATCTGTTTAGACGTATATTTTCAAGACGGAAGATTTCCAAGAATAAAGAGAGCTTTGAGTTTAGTAACTATAAACAATTAATAATTTATATTTAAGAATACATAAAACCTCATATAGTTATAAAATTTTTTCATTGTTTTATGAGTTATAGGATTTATGGATTTGTAATGGCGTATTTACTAGAGAAAACTTTTTCAGTGTATACTCGGTTCATACCTTATCCTATTAAAGAATGATTACTGTTTATAATTACTACATAAATAAGACTATGCATACCCACCCCGATTTAAACATTCAATTTAAATAATAATATTATAAATTGTCTAGGTTTGGTTTCACGTTGATAAATATCTGAAATATGCAGTATAAAATCGTATAATGCAAAATTTAGTTTGCAGAATCGACTAAAACGTTCCAATTCATTTCACTGTCTTAAAAACTGCAGTATGAGGGAATACACAATCCAGACAAAGGCATCTTTTAACCTAATGCTTTAATTTAGAATTAAGTGGTAAAACATATTGCACATTGTACTTAGTTTAGTACTAAGTTTACTTGTAAAATTACCAGAGCATATTAAAATTATACGAGACTAACAAACCTAATATTTTTCGACTATATTTAACAGTATAATCATATAGAAATTAAGAAATTGTGTATTACAGTAATTGAAATAAAGTGGAGAAACTATAAGCATATTAGATCAAAGCAAAACAAGTTTTAGTGTATTCAAACTCTTACAGCATTACATGTGATGCTCTGTTAGAAAACCTTTTACATGTATTTTTTATGCGGTGTATTTTCTACACTACGTACAAGCCCAATGAATATTAAGTTCCAATTAACCTGATGGTATTTAAAACAAACGTGGTGATTAATTTTTTTACTCTGGATTTATTCGTCTTGTTTAAATTACCTTTAAAGTATATTATATTCATACATATTGGGATCAAACAAGTTGTAAGTTCAACCTAAATTCAAACATCACACTTATAACTTTATAAGTTGTATCCATCTTTATTATTACACTATTAAGTTAAATGTAGATTTGAATTAAATTATGGCTGTGGAAAAAATATATCATTTAAATATTTTCTGTATTCTTATAGTACAAAATGATTTTAAATACACTTTACAAGTTCCAGTTCATATTCAATAGTTAATTAAAATCAGAAAGCCTGATTTAAATAGAGTGCAAACATAGAGTTGATAAGTCGTATGTTTGATATTTTTTTTTGTAATAATGGATATTCAATTTTGTTAATTATGGTTATTTGGAATTTTGACCTCATTTATGTTTTAAAATCAATACACGATATAATATAATAATATGTGTGTAATTTAAATTTACTAAATTAACATTACAAGTAATAGTAAAGATATTGTTTTAATTAGATGAATAAAGGGAAACATGTCTATCCTTTTCTAGGTTAATAGTTGCAAAGCGTGGAAATAAACACTCAAAAGGTTTATTTTACACAAATTATTCTGCTCTGTTTAGTCTTTACACTTTACAGATTTGACGTTCTTTTTAGTATACGCGTGTATATCTGAATGCTTGGATTAGCTAAACCTTTTCAGGTTCAACGTACAATAATTAAATAACTATATACTTTCATTGTAAAAAAAATCCAATTGGTCATAGATATACAGATACACTGTCTTTGTAAGTCCACTTATGCCAAATATAATACTTTAATTTCGCAAATACAAAAGGTTACAATAATACTATAAAACAAACTTTGTCATTTGTGAGTTGTTTTAAATCGAAACCTAAAAAGCTGGCCTTTCACGGTCGACCCTTCTTGCCAAACTGAATGCCATCAGTGTGTGTGAAAACCCGTTAAGATTCAAACGGAGTGAAACGACGCGATGGAAATCCAAACGATTTGAAATACATCGTTCCATTAAATTCGGCGTTCGCTCTGTGTCACCGTGAGTTGGAAAACCATTCGGTAGTTCGCGCCAAATGGGAAGATGGAACGATCGTCATTTTCGAATCTTTATTTTCGTCGGAACTCACGGAGTAAACGTCACGTCTTCTAAATAAATATTGATCTTGACTTGTGAGAAGATGTACTTGATAGAATAAACTTAGAACACAAAATCTCACAACTAATATACGTTCAGTTATAGTTTGACAATTGTAGCTCGTGTATCACTGAAGATGGCGACTTTGTCGTTGAAACGCGTTTGAGTTATTAAACGTATTAGTTGTGAGATTTTGTGTTCTAAGATTATTCTATTCTACCAAGTCACGTCTTCTATTGTTTTTTTTTGTTTTGTAGTTCTTGGTGCAATGTCATCAAACAAAGAGTTTGTAGAGCAGGTGATAGAGATATTCTGGGAGAACGGGTGTCTGTAGAAGACTGTACACTCTGATTACCACAATACAATTAAACAAATCTGTATCTTCTTAATTAAAGGCGTTACCAGATCGAGTAGTAGGAAATAAGTCCCTTCTTCCTTTCGGAGATAATTCCTCCATTTATGTGGTGCCAAGGTTAATTCTTTAAAATCTCTTCTGTAAGAGTAGTTCTGTTTAAAGTAAACTCTTTCACCCACTTTCTTTTTGGTCTTGTACTCTTGACGTATAAACAATCTGTTGTTGAAAACAAAAGAAATTAGTCGTCTATTGATGTTGAGGAACACTATCATGAACAGATGTAGTCTCAAAAAAGGCTTGGAGTGAACTGACGAAGTGTTTTAGCAAATCATCAAGACCTTAGGGTTTTTAACGATTGTCAGTATCTGTTAACACAATGGCTGCTTGTCTTAAACTAAATATGACTTTATTGTAAATTAATAACTTTTTGGGGATTCAATTTTGAGTGGGAACGTGATGGTGAATCCATGTTATACACTGAATATTTTCACTAAAAATGTTTTATGTTTAATAATGAGCTTAGATTTAAAAAATGCCTATGGTGGTTTATAAACCAGACATAAAGGACGTTTAATTTTGTCCTGCTTAAGTGCAGGGTCTGTGATGATTTGTTGAAGGTCTGTGTAATGAGAGACTCAGGCTCCTTGCCTGAGTGGGTATGAAAACCTTCGAGTTTGGAGATCATTGAACTACACAACTACACATCCATTTTTAGGTTGGTCAATCCAAGTGGAACGAAAGTGAGTGGCTAGCTTAAAAATTTTACCAGAGGTAAAACTTCTTATCTCTTTTCAGTGGATAATTTCAAATGTTTGTTTCACCAACTTATTTTTTTTTATCTTCAACCACAGGAAACATAAAACAAACAATGAAATGTTTGTCCTCTTAAAAACTTTAAAGATTCCCTCTAATTAAACACTACAAAATGTATTGAGTTACACACAATCTATATTAGAAGATATTGGTTGCTGAAGTAACAACAGGTTATGGCCTAGTTATGCAACTTTAATAGTTTGTAATGGTAAATTAAATGTATAAAACTACTCAAGATCGTAAACTTTTTTGTCTAAAGGTACTTAGCAGAACTTTGTACTAATGCAAAACAACATACATATTTTGTTAACTGATTTATTACGTCAAAATATATGCAAACAAATGCACAGTTTGTCTAGACTAAAGTTTCCATCATTTCGACAGTAAAACAAGAATCAGTTTTAGTTAACAATCTTATAAAACAAAGTAAGATTAATAGTGTTCAAGAACTTGGTTCGCCCTCAACAGAACGTCAATATTCCCAAGCAGTGTCATCTGTTATCTGGATATCATTTGTTTACGCTAAATATTGACAGTAATAATAAGAACAAATATACTACATCGAATCTTAAAATTGTTTAAAGATCTGACTACACACATTTGTAATATATTTTAAATAATTTTGAATATCTATTTTAGGCAATAATTACGAAATAAAAAATGTCTTACTACCACGTATTCAGTAGAGAACATATAGGTACAATTTTAATTTTAAATATGCTTCAATTCAAGACAAAAATAATAAAACTAAACTTAAATTAATTGTATATGTATAATAGCAGAGTTTGCCTGCCTCTATTAATAAATTTACTGGGGAATTTACATAAAACAATATAATACGAAATTAAAATAAAACAAGTTTTAGTGTATTCAAACTCTGACAGCATTAAATGTGATGTTCTGTTGGAAAACCTTTATAAAATTGTTGTTTTTTTTTAAGCATACATTTATGTCATAATATTTAAGGGAGCAAAAGTTATATTATTGTAGGGAACAAGAATGCATAGTTATTACATACACACAACTCTTTTCAACCAAGCCCAGATTGCATTATTAAGGAAAGAGTACAAATCGTCTAATTTTATATTATAACTACCTGAAATATTTAGTAAAATGTATACATTTTAAATAAATTGACAGTGGTAACTGTTAACGAGATTTTACCCTAGTAATGCTACAGGTAGAAGCAAATTTCCTAGAATTTGAAATAATTATATTATGGCAATAATTAAATGTAAATTACTTTTATGATAAACAAACATAAGAATAAAAACAAAACAAAACCGGTCTGTAACTAAAGTTGGAATTGAAATTATTATATTATTTTATTCAAGATATTTTATCATAATGAGATAATAAATATAACGAAATATAATGAAAATATTATCTATGAAATGTCTATTTATAACCTACTGGAGGGCTCTGCTCCCGGTTTGTTTCGTTATATAACCCCGACGGTGAAACAAACTTAAACATATGACCACTTATGAAATAAAGGTGTCAATCATGGGATGTTTAACTATTTATTTTTATTGTAAAGGGGCTGTTACCTCCCAGTTCACCCATTAGACGTAACTATTTAAATTGCGTCTGTTATTATTTATTTTATTTCTTATAAAACACTTTAAATTAATAAGTGCTAAATGTTCAATTCTCTAGAAGGAAAGTATATCAATCTAAATTTTGTATGGGGATTGTTACTACATTTGAACACCTTAGCAGCACGCGACAAAATTTAAATCTACGATACTTTTTCTATGTATCTTGTAAGAAATAAATGTAAAAATTTTCAGCTCACTAACTTTAAGGAAAATATTTAAATTAATTTTTATTGTTTTATTGGTTGTCATTACATTTTCACCCCTTAGCAGCACTCGACAAATTGCAAATCTAGTTTACTTTTTTTAAGTACCTTCCAAGAAATAAATCTACAAAATATCAGCTCTCTAGCTTTAAGGAAAGTATTACAATTAATAGTTATTGTTTTATAGTTTGTTTCAACCCTTAAATCAAAATTAATTATAGCCTATGTTACTCAGGGATAGTGTAGCTTTTTATTAGTAAATTTATTTTTTCAATTGGTTCAGTAGTTCCAGAGATTAACCCCTACATACAAACCAAAATGTTTGCCTCTTTATAATATCAGTATAGAATACTATCGTAGTCCCAGTTTATTACCTTTTTAAATGAAGCCTACATTTTTAAGGTTTCCTACGATTTAAAACATAAATATATGTAGATAGTACCATGTTATTATATTTATATAAGCTGTTTAACCGTTAAAGTGCACTTTTGGACCAATCCCCACTTAATTTAAATACACTAGCTTATGTTTTGCTAATATCCTAAATAGTATTAGTGATTTGATGTATTTATGTATCTTTCCTTCTTATTACTACAGTTAAACTGTTGGAAAAACCAAAACTTGTTGGCCTTTTATGAAAACTCTTTAACTTTACACTAAATGATAACTTTATTTTGTTTGTGACGTTACGATATTACCTGTGATTTACTTGTGCAACTTTAAAGTGAATTAAACATACGTATTAAATTATGTTTTAATAAAGTGTATTTAAGTATCAAGTTTGTTTTATCTTGTTATCAAATTCATCATAAATGTAGGTAATTAAGTCCTACAATATTAAGAATAGCGTATAAATTAGTACTTTATAACGCATTTACTTTTCACATTCATGATTTTATGATTACAAAATAACTTTTCAATAAATGGAATACTTAACAAATTTAACGAACCTAACATGTAATTAGTTTTCAGTAAGCAATGCTATTAGTTTAGACATTTTAAATACTGTAATCCATATGTAAGCAATCTTGCTTACAATAATAGTGTTTTCAATTTATTTTCTTCTTAATTATACATTCATTTTTACCGGTACTTCTTAGAGAAACGTTTCAAACCAAAATATAAAATATAATTACGCTCCATAAGTTTTATGGCGTTTATATTATCATAAATAATCAAATGAGAAAAACTTTGTAGAGATATTAAGTAACCAATATCATTAAAGGTATACATTTTCCAAAAACACTACTTAAAAACACAAACAGCATGTTGTTAATTTAAATTGTAAATGTAAACTTTATTGTTTAAAAAGTTTACCGAAATAAATAATTGAGATAGTGAGTAATTTGTTGCATAAAATTTAGTCACGACATTTCTAGAACTTAGTTAAACGCATCCCTAGGACTAACGTCAGTAGGCGCTAACCGCAAATTCCCCGCACTTTCATTTTTCAGAATTTCTGTCGCTATTTTGCAGCATTTAAAATTTGGTATAGTTCAATTTTGATTCAAAACTGATAGGGTTCAAAACTTGGCCGTTGGGCCCATGGTAAAACCCGCCCCCCTCCTCCAACGTGAATTTGAACCGGGTACATTTATGGTATTTTACGTTTTGATCGATTTTGGGGGAACCAAGCGAGCTATAAGGTCGTATAAAAAACCAAAATGTGAAATATAATATCCTACATTTATTTTTTATACAATACTCTACAAATGATCGTGTTCTGAGGACCATGATCGGTACTCATTTGAGACTCCTGACCTTAGGTCTCACTATAAGGGTCACTGCATGGCTCATTTTTCCTATGGAAATTTGATAGTAAAAAGTATAAAATGACAAAGCTAATGAATGTTATAGGTCTAGCTACGTAGAGAATGTACCATTTGGAAAATAAAAAAATCACAGCTGAACAATGTTGGCAACACAGAGAAAAGTTGTGTTAAGTCGTACTAACCTAAATAAAAATAATAAATTACGAAAAACTTTGGGTCGCTTGTGGGGAAACCCTCAAAGTTCTTATAGCACAAAAGCGCGCTAGCGGCAAGAGACCTGCACTGATGGGACCGTTCACTTCCGCAGCTTATCACAGACTGATGATTCGTGAAAATTAAGCAAGGGTGGCACATACCTACTCGAAAAAGGTCAGAAGAAAGATACCTGGAACATTATTTGTCAACATTGAACAGTTACAGCTTTATTTCAGTTTTTCTGAGAATGCGGGTAAATCCCCGCCTAGCAACTAACCAAGGGCTAGATATTAATTTGAAACAACATTTTAAACAAGAATAAACACATTTTTTATTCATAACAATCACGTTGAAAGCGTTCATCACATTTTAATGAGAGCTTGTATTTATTTTTATAGACAGATAACTAAACTACATCTTCTTTTGTATATCGTCCATAAAGAAAAACAAAAGTTTAATATTAAAAATAGTTGTGAGATCAGAGAATGGGAAATCAAGCTTTATTATAGCTGTTACTACACTTTCATAGGCCTATATTGTATTTTGTTACCTAACTAACGTTTGCTTTTGTAATTACGATGCAATCGTATTATAATGACATAATTTTATTATTATAATTACCTATATACAACTTTAAACTAGTATAGTTAAAGGGATTTACAACTAAACTTTCGTTAAAAAAAAGCATATGCAAATTCAGAAGTAGAAACTCTTTCAGATTTAACAAAATTATTATTTTGTTTGTGATAGCTAAATACCAAGGGATGTAATCCAAACTCAAAATAATTAAGACATCTAAAAATATGTTTGAAATTGAAACATAACGTTTACGTTTGGAGGAGTTTCTTGAATAAATTATACACTGATAACGTGTATATAGGCTAGACAGTTTCTTGCCTCGTTTATGTATTTCCTTCATTTACCAGAAGCATAGTATCTCACAGGTTAGTGGTACATCTTAAATAATGGCAAATATTATTACTACATAATTATAATATTAATAAATACAGTTTGAATAAAACTATCTTTTTGTTTTTATTTAGATTTTTTATTTTTATTATTAAAACTTACCTTTGACCGAAAATACTGCAAATATCAAATATAATTTACAAGCAAACAACAATATTTATAAAAGTATTCTTGTTCCTCTACAATATTGTTATAATTTCGTTAATAAAATAATTATAGTTAGTCCTATGTTACAAACAAGATGAAATAAACACAATAAACATCTTTGTTGTATTCATTAACAAGGGATTTAAAAGTAAACAACAATATATTAAATCGAAATATTCTTATTCCTCTCCAATATTTTTATAATTTCGACATAAAATAATAATTATAGTTATGTTACAAATACCAGGAAATAAGCATAGTAAACATCTATGTTTTACAAAACTATCAAATTATTTACGAGTAAACTACAATATGCATTATAATATTGTAACTACAGACAATTTTATGACTTCCTAAACATTATAAATACGTTAAAATAATTGAAATAAAAATGATTTGTGGATAATGTTTGAAATTAATAATCCACCATTTAAAAGAATGTATTATATTCTTTTCTTAAATAATTTACCCAGTCGAAAATTACAGTAATTTCAGTTATGTGTGTGATTTCTTATTATAAATGACTAAAAATAAAAACATTAAAAAAACTGTATATTCTGTAATATTGCAGTAGTTAACTTTCACTAACTTGTCTTACAAGTCACAATAAATTGTATGCTTCTATTATAGAAGTATATCGATCTTTTAAATGGATAGATGAATTTAAAGTAACAGTGACAAAGAAACATTGTATTAATCGTTGTAAATATTCAATTACCATATTATGTATTTAATGTATCTAATAGTTCTTTTTTAAAATTTATAACATTTAAAAAGTAATTTAAAATCGTGTTATTTGATCTTTTAATAGGAAATGACATTCATTATGTTACAGTATATTATTTTTTACCAACATAAAATGATTACACATGAAAATATTATTAAATTTTCCTTGTTGGAGAAATGAAATCCTTTATATGTTGTATATACATAAAATGGATAAATTACAAATTTGTTAAAATTTAAGAATGTATTAAATGTATTTATAGTGTCAATATAAAAATGTAAAGTAAGTATAAGAAGCTGCTGGCATACACAATAAAAAGTTACGTAAATGTAAACCAGTACTACTTCATGAGAAGGTGGAAAATAGCTATTTACGTTACAAGTGTAGTAAGAGCCTTTTTACATCACGCAGGTTTACATAATTTACCTAAGTGATGTAAACACGATCTTGCGTAACGTGTAACGTACAAGATTTTACCTGACCCGACAGTATACAGGGGGTTATGTCCAATATTTTTCATGTCCCCACAATATACAGGACGGGGTGTAAATAAGTTAATCTACAATATATAAACTGGTTTGTTTTTAAGTGAACTGTTTTTATTGATTACAATAAAATACAGGATATTTTTACTTGAAAACACAACATTTAAAACACAACATAAACCTAGGAACAGATTAAAACTATTTTGAGTAGATGTTGTAAACGCAGTTATGACATTCTTCAAAATTTATATGTTGAGCTGTAACATTTTTACTATGAGTTGTTTCAATGGTTGATGAGGACTGAAAAAAAATTTACTTTGATTTGTTTCACTAAGTTGATGAGGGCTCAGAACTCATTGTAGGCTTCAATAATAAGTTTTCATTGGTAGTTGAGTTTTTATTTTCACCCAGAATACATGCATATATTTTCTGTTTGTTCCCAATCGAAGATTCTATGTAGCCTTCGGCTATAGCAGAGGACCTCCATCCACCATGGCGCTTAATAGTTAATATATCGGCTCCTGAGTCTGCCAATAATGATGTAGAAGAACGCCTAAAACAGTGCCCTGTGTACAGGCTAGGACTTTCAAGTTTAAGGAACGTGGCGATTGTTTTTGGCAAGGCTCCAAAAGTGTTAATTCCCACTGGCTGTCTTGTGCATTTTCCATTCCTAAACTGCAAAAAGAATCTGTCATGCTGTACTTTTGTTGGCCTAAGCTTTGTGTACTTCCGTAGTAGGTCGACTAAATTAATGCCTTCAAAACTGCCTTCTGTTATAACAAATTCTCGTGATACTTTGGTTTTTGTACTGGGTAGATGGAAAATAAAATAGTTTCCTTTGTCTGCTACATTGTTAACCTTTAAATCAGTCAATTCGTGTATTCTGCAAGCTCCTGATAGTCCAATAATAAATGCCACTTTGATAAACAGGTAGTTATCATCATTTGTTTCACAAAGAAATTTAGTGATAGCATCTTTATCAAAGGTTTTTGACTTTTTTCTTTTATAACCTTCCGAATTTCTTTTAAGAAATGCTATCAAGTTTGTACATTTACTTATATCAGTGTTTTTCTTGAGAGATAGCATAGTTTGGAGCATAGAATAGAACGACCAAAGGCTAGATGGTTTGTACATTTTAGATAAGCTGTTGAAATAGGCAAGAATTACCTTTTCGTTAGTTACGTGTGTTGTTCCTCTATTGCCACACCACTCTTCATTTTATATAACTCTGCTTCGTATCTTTCTTTTGATTTTGTTGGTAATAATCCATTAATAACTGTAGTTGCTTCATTTTCTATATCTGAAGGCAAACTATCCATTTCACTCATCTTCTAACAGTAACATTCTTTTACAAACAAAAGCTAGGTTAGGAAAATACTTTAAAGCATAACAATAACATTCAAGCGCACAGCTGATTTCTAGCGTTGAACGTCGTTGGCTCTATAGAGGTATACTTTATTAAGTTGAGCACTCAATGTTATTTGAATGGGTTTCATTACTTCACCGAGTGAAGTAAAGAAGTTGTATACATCACGCTTGTGATAGGGAAGTTTAACATGGCGGGTTGGGTAAACAAATTAATTCAATTTGCTGCCCTCCACTCATACTCAGTCTTACACATAAATAGTGACTCATTGTAGTTAGTCACTTATTAATATTAATTTCAAAATATTCAAATGACATTTCATTTGTAATATGTTTTCAACCTATTACGATTTTGTTGTGTTCTTAAATTAATGAAAACTAGCAAATATCATAATTCTCAATAAATGTACTTAGTGCAGCTTAAAAGTGCTGTTTCTATAAACTTAAAATATTTTGTTTAGTACAAGCAAACTCTTTTAAGTTGCCTTTTATTACTCAAAAACTAAAAAAAAATATTTGAATATTATTTGAAAACCATATTTTAATTTATTTTGAACTTTCTTAGTATTAATAATTAATAAACCAGTTTAAATTTAGAATAGCAACCTTAACTGTACAAGTAAAAACTTGTACAAATACATTAAAACTGTGAAAATCAATTGATTAACAATAACAAACATATTATAACTGATTGAATAATATAAACTGAGAAATGCATTATTAAGGTTTAAGAACAATTACAAAAATATACAGTGTAAACAAATGTTAGAAACAAGCATAGTTGGGCTATATAAGAACCCAAAAATCAAATACACAATTAATTGTTAAACATACATTGTATTCTAGATTTACAGTTAACATTACAACTGGAACTTTAATTAGAATACAAAGACATTTCAAATTCCAGAATAAAGTACATTCCAAACTACCTTTACTTCTTTTAAGAAATGATGTCAAGACGTCTACAAATTTAAAGTACGTCTACACGTTTAGTGGATAATTAGAGCAAAGTTTTCTAAGACAAGATGGAGAGAATAGCAGTGTGAGAGCAGTGCTCAAGAATAATGGATGTTAAAGAACCCGTTCTTTTATTGTAACTGACAGAAGTGGTTCGTTAAAAACTAATAAGGTATCAATGAATTAAAGGTATCAAGGTTAAAATATAACTTTTAATACTTCAGTTTTTGGTACATTTTCTACTGTTATTTAGTAGAATGTATGAAACTATACACAAATTTAAAAACAAGTCACATATAAAAATGCCGTTAGTTTCAACTTTTAATAATGTAACTAGGTACAGTTACGATAATGGTACGATAGTATAATGTTATAGAAATACGAGTTAAACAATTTTTTAGACTATAGGTAGGTTTTAATATATAATAACAAGTTTCTGTAACTTTATTTGAAAATTATATTTGTATTTGTTTGTCAAGCTAAGAACTTATATATTTATAACAAAACTAAATCTATTATATACATACCAAAATATCTAAATAACTATGGATACTACTAATATTATTTACTGTACAATTAACAAAATGTAATGAATTTTAAATAAAAGTTTTATAAAGTACAAGAATATTTGGACCTCAACATGGCTCGTTTTTTAATATGACTTTCCTATACTAATTTTGTTTAGTGCAAATTTATAAAAGCTGTGTTTTTTTTATTTCAACCAGGCCTACAAATAAAAATTAAATGACCGCCTCTGATGACTATATACATGACTATATACACCCAAGCATTTTATTGTTTTGTAGTAAAGTTCACAGTTATATATTTTGCCCTATGGTTAGTGCATGCAATCAAAATGAAGCTGGAAGTAATTTGATAGATTGACATTGCGACAGGTGCTCCATTACTAAACTCAGACTCGTATTGCATGTAATACGTATGGTTATTACAAGGTAACTTACCACGGGATTGTAATACATGTTTATTATACACTTCATCTTGCTTAGATATTGATTTAAAACCTTAAATACAGTAAAACATTGTATAAACTTTCATAACTGAAATGAGAGGCATTTAAATTTAATTGATAAATAGCTTTAAATAAAATAAAATTTAGTTCCTAGTACTCAAAGAACTATAAGTCGTACTTCACATAATCAGTTTGTTGCACCGTTGTTGTTGAATGTGAGAAAATAGCTGAATTTTGCGGAAAAAGATACGCTAAAAAGAACCGTAATGCAGGAGAGAGTGTGGCTAAAGGGCACTTACAGCAGTCCTCGCGTCAAATTGCAACTGTCTAAAGTCCCTAGCCAATATCAAAATGAAGCTGCTACAAAGTGCCAATAAGTCCATGAGGTGAATAAAGAATTGTAGTTATTAAGACCTGCTCATTTCTTGCAAATGTGTTAGCTGAGTCTTAGTAACGTTTTAGTGAATAACTAAAAATTAGTTTTAATTATTCCTGATGGGAATGTTTATGGTAGACAGTATCTGAAATAAAACAATGACTGCTAAATTAAACTACAAAATGGCTTTATGAGTTTAATGATTTTAATTGTATTACAATTTTGAGTGGGAAAATGAGGTAGTAAATCTGTAAACATATACATTTTTACAGTTTTATTTTATGTTTGAGTTAGAATGATTTTTTACATTTACTTATGGTGGTTCGAACACAAGTCAAAAAATTTACTTTATTATAGGAGGTTCTTGTAGATGTTTCATTTTAAGGAAACACCAATTATTATTATTGTTTTTTTTATTAGATGCCAGCTTAAAATTGTTTAAGTCAGCATATTTAAATTATTTAAAACATCAATGTAGACCACTGTTATATTTCGAAAAATTAAAAAAAAAATTGCCTGTATTATTTATATAAAATCTATTAGTTTTATGTATTCTAAAATAATACGTGAATGGTTAGAATTTTAAGTTTATAGTAAAATTCAACTCAGAGTGAGGCGGAAGTTCAAGCCTACGGAGGGTCAGCCCGGTCGACTGGTTTCCGCTCCACACCTACCTGAATTTTACTTTTTTATAGTAGCGTATACAAACTTTTTTTATAACAAGAAAATATAAAAATAAATCACATAACGTTGTGTATCGCGGTCGTCAGTTTATTTTGATACCAAATTTGAAGTAAATCGGTAAATGTTGAGTAATTACTCGTAAATAGTTATTAGTTACATTAAAAGCTATGCCATTTAATTACTCAACATTAACCGATTTACTTCAAATTTGGTATCAAAATAAACTGACGACCGCGATACACAACGTTATGTAATTTATTTTTATATTTTCTTGTTATAAAAAAAGTTTGCATACGCTACTATAAAAAAGTAAAATTCAGGTAGGTGTGGAGCGGAAACCAGTCGACCGTGCTGACCCTCCGTAGGCTTGAACTTCCGCCTCACTCTGAGTTGAATTTTACTTATAGTAATTATTTAAACAATTGATTCATATCTTCTTTAAATAATTTTTTATATTAAAGTTGATCTGAATATATTTTTATGTTTTTCGTTAGTGATTGTTGAAATATATTTTTAGTTTTAGTAGGTAAAAGGTGTTTACACTAAATGAAAAGATTTTTTATAACGTTTCTTCATTAAATCGATAGTTCATATTTTACCCTGTGGATAGTGATAACAATTTAGTGTGACATTTATGGTCTTGTTTTATGGTATGTAATGTTTTATTTGATTTGGTCTTAAGTTTAATGATCAAGTTTATAAGTTATGTATAGTTTTTCTCAAGTTGAGGGGATTACCACTAAATTAATCAATGTTGGTACCTTCGTCAATCACGTTTTGATATAATAAGACTTATTTGCCATACTAAAGCAATAGGCTACGGCATGAGTCACGGTTCTCAACCGTTAATGACAGACATAACTTTACATTGATTATTTTTCAAATTTAAAACTTTAATTTACTATAGCATCAAAACAATGGATACAAATGAAATAAAACTGGACACATTTGTTATTAGGACAACAACGATTAAAGAAAATGTGGGTATAATAAAAGCACTAATCAAAAACTGTAGTTATAAGAATATACAATTCCAGACCATCGTACATAATACAGAAATGTATACTTATAAAAATGTATTTATAAGTAAATGATTAGGCTGTAAAAAAGTTGTATTGCTTTATGATACTTATATTTGTAGTTAAAGTTTGTTCGATCACTTTGATTATAACCATATGATGTATTACAAGACATTAAAGTAAATACGTTGGTAAATACATTTTAGTTAATCTATATATACATATATAAAGCTGAAATACCACAGACTGACTCACTCATCACAGTATCTCGAAAACTGTACCTCCTAGGAGTGTGAAATTTGGTACACATATTGCTCATATGCCCTAGAGGCGCACTAAAAAAGGATTTTAAAATATTTCGCGTTTAAGGGTTGAAACAACACCTAAAACCATAAATATTGTTTATTTTATATCACAAAAACCATATGGCCTAGAAACGTCGAATTTGGTACACATATTGCTCATAGGTCCTAGAGGCGCACTAAGAAAAGATTTTTAAATATTTGGCCTGCAAGGGTTGAAGCAACCCCTAAAACAATAAATATTGTTTATTATATACCTCAAAAACCATATGGCCTAGGAACGTCGAATTTAGTACACATATTGCTCATAGACCCTTGAAGTGCAATAAAAAAGGATTTTTAAATATTTCGTGTTTAAGGGTTGAAACAACCCCTAAACCATAAATATTGTTTATTTTGTACCTCAAAAACCATATAGCCTAGGAACGTCGAATTTGGCACACATATTGCTCATAGACCCTAGAGGCGCACTAAGAAAGGATTCTTAAATATTTAGCCTGTAAGGGTTGAAACAACCCCTAAAACAATAAATATTATTTATTATATATCTCAAAACCTATATCTTCTAGGAACGTAAAATTTGGTACACATATTTGCCATAGGGATTAGAGGTGCACTAAGGAAATGTTTTTAAATATTTGGCCTCTAAGGGTTGAAACAACTCCTAAAACAATAAATATTGTTTATTATATATCTCAAAACCCCTATCTTCTAGGAACGTAAAATTTGGTACACGTATTGCCATAGGGATTAGAGGTGCACTATGAAAGGATTTTTTAAATATTGGGCCTGTAAAGGTTGAAACAAAACCTAAAACAATAAATATTGTTTATTATATATCTTAAAACCCCTACCTTCTAGGAACGTGAAATTTGGTCCACGTATTTGCCATAAGGGCAAGAGGTGCACTAAGAAAGGATTTTTAAATATTTGGCTTGTAAGGGTTGAAACAACCCCTAAAAAATAAATATTGTTTGTTATACATCTCAAAACCCCTAAAACCTAGGAACGTGACATTTGGTACACGTATTTGTCATATGCGCTAGAGGCGCACAGAAGATGCTGTTCACTATCCAGTGGAGTTTCTTCACACTCTGAACCCCCCTATAATACCCCCTCATATTCTTTCTCTGAAAGATGGTGCTCCTATAATGCTACTCCGCAACTTAAACCCTCCCAAACTCTGTAACGGTACCAGGCTGCAGGTGAAAACTCTGCATAAGCATGTTATTGAAGCGACAATATTTACAGGCGTAGGTCAAGGAGAAACTGTCTTTATTCCCCGTATCCCTCTTATTCCGTCGGACTATCATTATGAATTCAAACGTCTGCAGTTCCCTGTAAAGTTATGCTATGCCATGACTATCAACAAATCGCAAGGGCAGAGTTTGAAAATGGCTGGCGTAGATCTGAGGAGTGACTGTTTCTCCCATGGATGTCCAGAGTAAGCTCATCTGACAGCCTGGTCCTCCTTCAGACAGAAAATAAAACTAAAAATGTTGTTTACAAAGAGGTACTTAGCATTTAAGAAAAAATAAACAACATCAACTTTGGTAGCCCGCACTTACCTGTTGTTAACAGAAGGTCTACAACTAGCTGTTAAAAAAAACAAAACAAAAACAAATTTAGATTAAAAATTAAAAAAAAACATTTAACTTTTGCAAAAAGTCCACTTTACTTATTGAAATTATTCTAAGAATTGAATTCTTTTGATTTATATAAGTAATTTTTAATGTTAAACTTAACTTAACTTAATGTTCTAATTTAAGTAGTCCATAATCTTAATGATATTAAACCGTAGCGAAGCACGGGTACTTTTAGCTAGTATTTTATATAAATAACAATTCATAGTCTTGTGCAAATTTACTTAATGTCATAATTTTCTAATGCAATATTAATATTAATATAAAATTACATTAATGATCATACTGAAATTATCATTTACATAACAGAAACAGAAATAATAAACTGTTCATACAAATTTGGTTAATTTATATTAAAAGTAGAATAAATTAGCAGTAAAAATATACATACCGAAATACATAACTGGCGAGTGAGTGCTAAAGTAAGTAGCCTATATCTTTTCCGGGTGTATTTACGTTTCATAAGAAAAATGTAACCTCCTGAGTGATAAATTATCTACAGGAAATAAGGCGATTCTTCATTCTGATTTCTCTTTACACATACATGTATTTCTTTCCCAGAGTCATTCTCGTTGACTTATTTTCATCACAGTGGTAAACTAAAAGTATTTTAACATTTTATAAAAATATATACATGGCAAGTATGTAATACATATTTAGTTCTTACTGCCAACTAACAAGTTCAAGTATTAAAATTAATAACTCTATGAAAATGTTTTGTTTATACTTTGTTATGAATTTAAAATATATTCTGTACATAAACTTTTTCTGCCCTATACATTTCTTTCTTTTTTATATTAAATGATTTGAGTCTTATATGGTTCGTTAAAAATATATGTAAACTGTATTGGAATATATATTTAAATTAACAAATGGAAACAATTAGCAATAGATACACAATATTAATTAAACTTTGAAAAGCTGATTTTCTTGTATACAATTCTTAACTTCCAAGGTTTGTAGTCTATATTATAAAATCGTCAATTAATTGATTATGTCATTGACTTACGAGGTTTAGTTCATATATCTTAATTCATTGTAATACTCTTATGCGTTCAGTTAAAGAAATTGTAAGTTATCTCTTCTAGATCTACTGTCCTTAACAACATATAAAAAAAATTAAGATAATACATTTTTAAAGATGGTATAGATTGCAGACAAGAGCAGAAAATATTATTTAAAATGTTATGTTCAGGTTATGTTCAATCAACAAAATTAAATAAAAACGTTAAGGTACACCACACAGAGTGGTGTGTATAAGTTGTGTTGATACTTTCTATAAGCTTTATAACATACTACTTTTTAGTCGTAAGCTATTATTTAGAGAAGCAATAATATCAAATTACCTCATTGTAGAGCTTTATGGAAGTATGAGCTGCTCTTTTCACAATCCCCTCACTGTACAGGTGTCACTTTAGCAAATATATAAATAAGAGTATAATTAATTATATAATCTAGACCAAAGGGCAAGAAGAAACAATATTACAAATTATTTATTAAAAATAAATGAATAATATAAACACGATCAAACCTTTGTTGGGATGATAACGATGTATAAAGTACGAATTCGACGATTTTTTTTATATAACACATTACATGCAATGTAATTTACAGGAAATAATATACAAATTTGCAAATAAAAAAATTAAAAGCATGAAAACATATGAATTAACAAAAGAATCGATTTCCCCAGAGTCGAGCATTTAAAATTCTCTGAGCTAACGAGGTAAATATCCTGCAGCTGTTAAATCCTCTGGAGTATATCCAACTCTTTGATTGTGATGGTTGTACGCATGTTGTTATCATTGTTAGCAATATTGCACCCTGGAGCTAAAAAGTTCAGTTGTTATTAAATTAAACATACACACTCTTTTGTTAGACAATGTATGCCATGTAGAATGAAACGTACACAATATTTTGTAAACGTACACAATATTTTGCTAGACAGTGTATGTCATTTAGAATTAAACGTACACAATATTTCGCTAGACAGTGTATGTCATGTAGAATTAAACGTACACAATATTTTGTAAATGTACACAATATTTTGCTAGACAGTGTATGTCATGTAGAATTTTATTAAACGTAGACAGTATTTTGCTAAACAATGCACGCCATGTAGAATTAAACGTGCAGTTGTTCTTAGTTTTTATAACGTTTTGCGTGGGAAATAATTATAATATAATATGTTAAACATGAACAATTAACAATACACATTTTGAACTAACTTAACTTAAATATTTTAAAGTAATTAGATTACATTAAATTAAGAAAATTTTACTACATTTTATTTTTAAAATAAAAATATAATCATTCATCTGTCATTTAAAAAAATATAAATATGTATTTGCCAATACTGTTCTATGGAGCTAATATTGGAAGGGCAGACACAAAGTTATATATAAAAAATCAATTTTTAAACAACTTTTACTTTAAACTGATAAGGTAATTTTTTATTAGAAAGCTCAAGTCATTGGAATAGTGTTTGTATACTTGAGTAAATATTATCACATTACATATATCATTCATGTTGTTTATAGTTGGGTGTACTAAAAACAAAATCAAAGAAATCGAAAAATACAAACTTGTATTTTACTAAACAAATTTGTTTATATGGGGGCAAGAAATAAGTTATTTGACCATAGCAAATTTAGTATTTTATAACTTATACTGTTTAGTTTATTTAACATGAATTATTACATACATTATATTTTTTAGTTGCCTTATAATTTACAGCATGATATTATTAACCTAATATAACCAATTTTACAAAATATTAGCTTGATTGTACATCGTCAACTCAATGTGCTTAATATAATGCAGTGTTTAAAGAGGAAGTAGTTTAACAATTTCCAGAAATTAGTTTAACAATAAAAAAAACTATCAAATACATTAAGGAATAAAACTTAAAGCTTAATAAAAACTCTTAAGATTAGGTTTACAAAAACTGATAGTTTGATTGAAGAACAGAACATACAAGAAGCACGTCTAGTTTGGAGGTGTAGAGAACAAAAGTGTGAGTTTACATACTGTGTTTCATTTTGCAAATAACTGAACTGAATATTAGCAAATATTACCATTAAGTTCAATAAAATACAGTATAAATCATCAGTATAAGTCATACAAATTTAATTTGCGAGAAAACAAGAAAGTCAAGGTAAGTAATTGTACAAAGTTTGTTTAAGTGAGGGAGAATGGTTCAGCTCTATTTTATGTTCAATTAGGTACTTTGAGAGTTTTATTTATTTCTGTTAAGCGTAAAGGATCTGTTTATTTCCAAACATTCAATTTTACTTCATTTATAATTTTAGTTTTTAATTTATATATCGTTAATTTGTAGTTGGTTCCTACATTAGACATTCTTTGCACTTCAACTTAAAGTTTAATGAGTCTGCTTTGTTTTTGTCCTTAGAAGACATGTCGTGAGATGCACCCGTCAAAAACCCAAGCACAGCAGAAAAATGGTCCGAGTAAGATCCCAGTAGGTTGTTTTTGGGTGCCTGAAAATAGATTTATGTTTCTATTTGAAACGTACTAGTGGTGTGACATTAAGGCTTGTATTTATACTTGCCAGTCCTTACCCAGACGTATGTTTTCTGGGCAAATAGTAATATAACGCTCATAAAAACCCCACTCCTAAATCTTGAAAAGGTATGTTTATTGTCACATCTATAATTTGTAAGTTATTTGACATAATAAAATATAATAATGACTTACCTCGGGTTTAGATGGTGAGTCGATTGGTTGAAGTTAGGATTTTCCTGGTGGAACCTTTGTTAGATAATAATTTAATTGGTTTATTCTACTGGTGACTTAAATTTTTTTGAATACCACTTAAATCTATTTATATTATTGTACATGCTTTATTTGCAAATAAATAATATTATTGATTAGTTTATAAATAATAAATATTTTTTCATACATCATCTAGGTTCGTGTATTTTTTAAAGTGTAAATTATATCACATTTACCATATTAAAGTAAATACTTAAAAACTTTTTATCTTTGTGCATTTTAGATTTTCGAAGAAACTTTTCAATTATTAATTATTTTAAATAAAATTATGTACTTTTTGGGTCTGACAATTTCTTTGTACCACATGATCTACAAACAAAATATTTTTTGTTCCAAATATTCGCATGAATTTGAGAGTAGTACCGGTAAATCAATACATAACTTCTGCTAGAAAACACCATAAAACTATAAAACGAAAGTACTATTATAAACCTAAAGTTATGGTTGGCGATAAACCAAAATCTAACTGAACAATAATCCCACACAAGCACGCAAAGTAAAGTTTGCAATAAAATTCTACTCGAAGCCATTCATGTAGATGCAACACATAAGATTAACGTATTTATGCTAACATAATATAAGTTTAAAGAGGAATAATTAATTTACCATAACAAGTTTGTAGGAGACCTTGTGTACTATGTAAAAGTTTGTAAAATTTTTGTAATGTTTTAGTTATTTTACATAAAAAATCTATTTTTCTTTTCCTTTAGAGATGTATGATTTCTGTTTAAATAACAAATATGGCATTTCTTATAGAATGCTTTTAAATTTGTTTCCCAACAAGACAAGTTTCTTTAAACTTTAATTTGATTAAATCCTAAAGTTCATACTTTAGAATAAGTATTTACTTTAAGAATAAATACATAAACTATATACATATTTTACTACAGAAGTATATAATTACAGTACAATAGTTCTTAACTATAAATAACCAGTAAATTATTCGTTCCCTCATAGTATAAATCACAACCTGTCAATAAATAAGCTATAAATAAAAAAAAGTAACACCCAATTGTATTTATTAATCCTAATGTATACCTGTGTAATTGCTATATTTTACTAAAACCATATTTTATTTCGAGTTATCAAATCAAATTTTGATATTTGATTTATTTAAACTCTTTAATTAATAGGATATTTTGTTGGTTTTGCAGTTCTATAACTACAGAATCAAAATTGTTGGTATGACAAACTCATGCGAAGATGAAGTATGCCTTTCTATATTTCCTTGTCATATCGTTAAATCCACGTGTTGAAAACTAGGTCAAAAGAAGCTTAAACTAGAAAATCTCTATCTCCGCATAACATAACAGCAACTAACTTCAATCCGATTGTCACTCATTCACACAAAGATGTGTACTTCATTTGTGTGTAGCTTGATGATATACAAATAAATCTTTATGAATAGAAAACTTTATAAGAAAGCTTATTAGTTACTGTAAGCTATTACAAAATTTCAAACGATCAAAGTAAATTATAAATAAAAACATTAAGAACTTTGGAACAGTATAGCCTGTTTGCATTGTTTATTTTACAATTTAATGTAATATATACCACATGAATTAATTAACAGCTGAAAATAAGTATGTACTGTCCGCGAGGCACGAGATGGTCCCTGGAGCCTGGCCGTACACAGCCATGTCCTCACGCAGTATAGCGTGTTTAGCAAGCGCAAAGGCGAGTAAAGGTGATCACAGTGCAGATTTAGCTCAACCTCTTCCAACAGATGATGATTTAAGTCCAAACTTGGATTAATTAAAACTGAGAGTTTTTAACAATTAACTATCTATTACTTATTTATAAAATAAAATTGTGCAAAATGTTGAATATTTTCTGTTTTGATAGTAATAATTATAAGCATCTCGCTTTCTTTGTGTTAATTAGTTTTAAGAACTCTATGCAGGAGTTTTATAACTTGTTGTATAATAAATGCATGGTTGTTGTATAATAAATGCACAGTTGTTGTATAATAAATGCATGGTTGTTGTATAATAAATGCACAGTTGTTGTATAATGAATGTGTTATATCAATTACGTTAATTTATAATCATATTTATTATAATTTGTATTACTTGATGTTTTCTTTTATTGTTATTTGTAAGGAATATAATTACACTGATCATTAATAATTTAATTTTCTATCGTTTTTAAACTTAGAAATCCAAAAATATTATACTATGCCAAACTGTTACCGTGTTTTTAAATACATATTATTAATATTATTTCAACACTACTAATCGGAATTATATACCTTTTAAGCTGTTATCTGTTAATCTATTAAAATCCATTTAGTATAATAATTAAGTAAATACATACGAACAGTATATATACTTTGTTCTTTCACAGCAGTAATTGCATACATATTTCAAATAATTGCTAATAATAATGTTATTTTTATATATATATAAAAAAACACACACACACACTGAAGGATTCCTATTTTGCATCATGATTCCACGTTCGATTGTAAATTGCATTTGTCGAATAACGATGCTGCGGACAATCTCGGCGGCTCTGTACTAGAGACGGCCGTGGCACATTGCTACAAGCGCCTTCAAACTAAATCTAGGCAAGGACCCAGGGACCTTCTCGTGCCTCGCGGACAGTAATTATTAATATTAAATAGTAGTTTAAATCACGTCTGGGAGATGAAAACTTTAATTGCTTTATTATAAGTGTCTACTTTAAATTTTGTTAAGTATTCTGTATAATTGTTATTCATTTCTATTTACTTTATTTGTGAAATTTTACTGTTATCAAAATTTATGGACAATTTTAATCGTTAACTTACAAGTGAACTTACCTTCGAAGTATAGTTTTCACTAGAAACTGTTAGAAATTACACAGTTTCTTCTCTAGGTAATATAACAACATAACAAGTATAACGATGTTTCTAGTACTGTAAGTTTTACTACTTTATTATATATACTTAAATTACCAATTGGTGTGTATTTTCTTTTATTTTGTGATGGTATTTAGTGAAAAATATGTATGTTATATTTATGCAGTTTTAGTGTTAGAACATTAATTAGATATGCTTTCAGATTAACAACCTATAACTTGTTATAGTGTGATCACCTTTAGATATTTTTAACAGAAATTTAACAATAGGCCTACATTTTGTTGACTGAGGCATACAAACAATAGATTATTATGTTAACAAAATGTCTTGAGCCTTTCTATAAACTTTTGTTAAATTTTACAAAAGTATTACAAGTGGACACTAATGAGAAAGATTCACCAGCAACGTGCTCCAACCCGAGAACCGTGAATATACTTTCTGTAAGTACACGTTATCAATACTTCAAAAAAACCCTCTTAGAAATGTGGGTTCTTAATCCATCTATACATTAGGGCAACAGGAGTTCGTTTGGAACAGCTGATTAATACACCAGTCCCAATTTTTTTATTTAAAGAAACTTAATAAATTCATTCTGGTTGGATAGTTAACAATACGGAGATTACCAATATTGTGAGCACCGTTTTTGGTTAATTGCTATTGCTAATTGCTATAAGCGAAATGTAATTTCCACCTTGATATGGGCTAGCATGGCCAACTAGATGAGTAGTTTCACAGTTTATTAAGTTTATATTATTAATATTAGTAACTAAGGTAGTCTAATTATTGTCAGTAATGGCCCCAACATTGTCTTGCTTGGGTTTTAATGAGTTTATACTAGAATTGACCAAAGTAGTAGATATCACTATTTAATGATTGAAATTGGCTTTAAAGCGGCCCATACACGGGCGAGTTTGGCTCGCGAGCCCAGCTTGGAGGACAATCACCACACACGTGTTTTGATTGTTTCCAAATTTGACTCGTCTTCTTCACTTGGAAATATGATTTTGTCAAAGCAGGTTGCAGCAGCAGTTATTGTGTTGGACGAGTGCGGAGAGTTTGTGAAAAAGAAACGTAAAACTCGCGAGTGGTGTTCTGAAAAGACCTGGCTACTGAATAGGAAGAGGTTTAGAAATATGAATTTACTGCTAATCCACGTGCTAATCCACGTGCTAATCCACGTCTAAATATGAAGAGTGCTAATCCAGAAGACTTTCAAAACTACATTAGGATGACGGAAGAAAATTTTAATTTTCTTCTTTTCATAATGAAAAAGGACACTGTGATGCAAAACGCGATAACACAGGTGGGATGGCTTACTTCTACGCTTCGATTTCTTGCAACAGGACGCTGTTTTGAAGTTTTCAACTATAATATCTCCACAAGCTTTGGGCCGAATCATACCCGAAACCTGAAAGGCTATCTACAAAAGCTTTTTGGAGGTTTAGATTTAAAGAAAGATTTAGAATTTCCCACACAGATAATAGAAGACCAATTTATTTTGCATAGAACTTTTATTGTAATAATTAATAATTTATCTTATAAGATCATATTTGGTTTTTGAGTATTTTATTTATGTATACAGTTAAGATAAATAGAGTATACATTATTATTATTTTATTTATTTGTATCGAAATGGTTATCCACAAGACGTGTAACTTCTAGTATATGTATGTTGTTATATGGCTTAAGATTTTAGTTTTTAATGTAATGTATTTGTGTTAAATCCTCTATTTGCCAAATAATACAATGAAAATAACTCATTGTAATAACAAAAATATTAGTCTAAACTATATGTTATGGAGATTGCAACTGGTAGCTGTGCTAGAACCCGGGGAGGATTGGTTCGATGCTGAAGACGATGCTTGTACTTAATTCCAGTTATCTTGTCAGAAAGTATTGTACTCATAATGACTTAACTGTAGTATTGAACGTGAGGTGGTTTTGGAGGCCTTTGAAAAGAATTTCATTAATTAGCTTGTCAGCTATGTCTCGTTGAGCAACATCCATGCGTCGAAGTTTTGCCGCATAAATATGTTTTTCCGAGAGCGTCGAACTCGTCCGTTTCTTGGTTCAATGTAGCAAACGCTTTCTGGACCAGAGCTTGTCCCTTCGTCTCTTCAGCTTTAAAGCGGCTTTTTACTTTCCTTTTTTCCGGTATTGGAAATCGTGAAGATGGCGCACGTATGCCAGTTTCTTGTTCATTTGTGTTTATCTCTTCTCCATTTGGGTCATTTTGAAAGGAAAAAATATATTTAAAGTTGCCTATATAAATTTATACTTATTGAAACGGTTAATTGGCCTATTGCAATGACACCAATTAGGGGAATTAATTAAAATTAATTAGATAAAGTTAATTAATTGATTAGAGTCAAAAGGGGGTTAAAATTCGTCAAAATTGAGAATGATAAAAATTAAATAAGCCTTTTAAAGTTAAAATAGAGTTTACAAGAGTTTATTTTGAAAAGTAACAAAATAAAGTTAGTTGAATTCATATCGGGGTGTGACGTAAGCGTTGGAGACAAGAACAGACCAAGTAAAGGCAAGATCTAACAGGATCAGTCCTGTCCAGACTGGCACGATTTTGTCAGGTTATTTGTAGAATTAGTTTGCATGTTAAAATATAAAGATGTAAAATTAGTTGTTAATTTTAGCTAGATATGCAGAGGAGAATTAGGTATATAAAAAGCTATTAAACGAATATTAATCAGATAATTTGTTTGGAAGTTGTAAGCATAAATGTAAGAGAGAAAAGGCAAAACTTTTAAGATTTTAATTGAAACAAAAAACTAAATAGAGTCATTTGTAAAGCTGGAAGGATTAATAAAGATGGATAAAATTAATTTCAGATGTATACAAATTTCTAATCAAAAATGAGATTTTAAAGTTATTCGGGCTTAAAACAGCAAATAACGTAAGATGTTAAAAGTTAATTAAACAATGAAATTTAATATAAATAAATAGAACAAGAAGTAATAGTGCATCACTAAGCCAAGTTTAATTAAAAAATAATAAATGATTTTTGTGAAATAAAATAAATTTAAAAAAAAACCTTATTAATTAAAATATAGGTAAAGTGAAAAGGGGGAGTAAATCGATAGATTATGTAATGCATTGTAAAGCCATGTGAGAAATTAAAATAAGTTAAAAAGTTGGAATGAAAAATAAAAACAAAAGCGAGTAATTAGAACAAACAAAAAATAACATATCTTAGGAACTAATTACGCTACAAAAAATCCAAAACGAGTTTAGCGCGTTTCAAGAAAAGACAAAGAAGATAAGACAAATACATTTTCAAAGCTGTTAAATTTACAAAAAGTAAATTTAAAAATAGAAGCAATAACTTTCGAAGCGTATAGACAGAGACATATTAGGAATAGAAATGCCATTCGAACGAGGTAGGATTCAGAATGTGATCACGAGTTATTCAAGACAGTGAAATTCGAATCAACTGACAGACAAAAAGTTATAGAGTTTTGATTTAAAACAATAGAGAAATTAGAAGCAGACCAGTTCAGACAGGAGCGCGAACTAAGAGGGTGGAGAAAGGACGTCATAAGATTGACTACTCTAGAAAAAACAAAACCATTGAAGGAACAGTAATACGTAATTAAACGATGCCTAATTAAGAGAAGATAATTACACTAAAATTCATGAAATAATTCAACAAATATATTAGATCCAAAAAATATATTTATAACTTAAGAAGTAAGAATGTCTTATAAATTTAACGGAAGAGACTCGTTTGACTGAAAACAACCAGAGAGTTCATCGAACCCGGTGTCTCAAGTTAGTTATCGATGGACCAGCACGGCGTGCATACGACTCAGCTTAAGGGAATAGTGACGAGATAAGTGGAAGCACATAAACGATTGAGTGATATTTTAATCCTAACTCCGGTCGGTAGTTAGCGGGCCGTAAATTCGCCGTGAGAAGAAACTTGGTCTTGCCAAAAGATACAAAGCTTTTAAGGAGAAAACATCTTAAAAAAAAAGGAGTTACCAACGTCGGAGCAGTTGAGAAAAAGACAGCTTTAAGAAGAGAAAGTCGACACCAATCGGGAATCAAGAAGAAGACATATTTAAGAAGAAGTCACACCTAAGGAGGAGTCGAGAGTCAACATTGAACATTTTGTGTCTGTAAGTAACAGGCAATCAAGTTTTTACATTAATAAACTAAATAATTTCAATTTGTGAATTCAAACTTAATAATATAAAATTAATTAAATTCAGGGGATTTTAATTAAAGTAAATTTATTTAAGTTCATTACTCACAATTTCTAATCGACGAATGTAATATATTTATAAGATTGTACAAGTTTATAGTTAGATTGTAATTTGTTTAAAAACACCGTTGTGTTAAAGTTAAATTTTGTGTTTTTTGACTAATCTAAACTACATTATTTACAAATAGAATTTAATATCCTAAATTCATAAAGGGCTCTAGGAATAAGTAGGTTAACAGGTAAGCTAGATACCGATCAAACTAAATTTTAATTCTAAAGGGAACGACCCCAGAGTATAGTCAGAATTTATCTAGTGAACTAAAGAATTTCAAAAAAGACAAAAGGGTCAAGGTAAATTTAAATTAAAATCATGGGAACTGGAAAACAAACTATTTTCCTTTTCTTGTCATCGAAAAACCTCTTATGTTGTCAAAACGGGCTAGTACAAATAACAAAACATCAAATAAGGCTTAAAATCAAGTTAGGTGTTATTTGATTTAAAGTAATTCATTAAATTAAAAAAAAGAGGATAGGTAGGGTTTGTGCATGGCATTATGTATCTGAAAAAAAATTATGTAAAACAAAATAGTTTCTGAAATAATTATCATAATCGAAGATTTAGATTTTTGGAGTGTATGTGTTTCAGTTTCCGAAGACATGGAATGGGAAAGAATTGCAAAAGATTATGAAGAAATGTGGAACTTTCCAAACTTTAGAGGTGCCATTGATGGGAAACACGTGAAAATATTCAAACCAGCCGGGGAAGAATCATATTATTTCAACTACAAATTAATGATACCACAGCGCTGTTTTACTAGCGATAGTAGATGCTAATTTTAACTTCATAATGGCGGATGTTAGATGTAATGGTAGAGTGTCAGATGGAGGTGTCATAAAAAAAGTACATTTTATAGAAAATTTAAGTTTGGTGAACTTAACTTTCCTAACAAGAAAAATACAGTTTCTAATATGAACTATGTGTTTAGCGCAGATGAAGCTTTTGCTCTTCAAAACAATATTTTGAAACCATTTCACAGAAAATGCTTAGCTTACGAAAGACGAATTTTTAACTACAGATTTTCACGCGCAAGAATATGTGTGGAAAACGCTTTTGGAGTGTTAGCTTCGAGATTTTGCGTTTTCCATACAACGATAAATCTTCACCCTTTGAAGATGGACGACATTGTGATGACCTGTGTAGTACTACATAACTTTCTCAGGGAAAACTATAGAGCACAATATTCGCCTAGTTCAATGTTGGATAGGGACGATTTAGAAAGTGCACGTCTGCTCGAACATGACTGGAGAAGTGTCCCCATGGAAGTTTTCATGGACTTCAACAATCTCGAAAGTTGGGACCTGCTAAAAAAGCTTTTGACAGTCGAGATGTGTATGTTGAATACTTCAATTGACCAGGAAAATGTAATTTCAGGACAAAATGGTGAAACAATTATTTTTAAAAACAAACACTTGAGCGTTAATTTGGATGATTTTTATGAAAGTGTAATTGATATGTAGTGGACTCATGACATACAATATCACTGGATCTAATTTATATTCGTTAAAATGTTTTACATAAAATATAGGATTTCCAATATCAAAGATACTAATTTATATTAAATTCATTCATATTTACGAGTCTATAAAATCTTCCAAACTATAAATACAGTCAGGTTGAAAATAAATAGATCAAAGCTTAGAATGCATATTTTCCAAAAACAGCTCACGAATGTTCATCTTGGTTGTGGCACAAGTTTGATATATATTGATTCTTTACTTAATACAATTGAGAAATCCTGGGTTTATCTTTATCCCTGTCGTTTAACAATTTCATGTAGGTCAAAATACAATATAACATTGGGTTGACTATAGTCCTAGCTGAGGTTATAGGTGAGTATTAGCATATACTAATGTAAGTGCGTATTAGCTTTCATACACTATCTTTCACGTAAAAAAGTTATCTAAATAGTATGACTCAAACATTTACCTCTGATGTCTCAGCTCTCTCTTCTTCCTCATTCGTGAAGTCAGTCACCTCCTCTTCCAAGTTGGATTTTTGTTCTTTCTAGGCTTCTCTTGCTCTGCGGCAAAACTTGAAAGTTCGAAATATCAAATGGCTAGTTTGTAGGTCTCATCTGCCGAAGCATCACTGCGGCCGCTTTTCCAAAATTTCCTCACAGATCCTTTCTAAAAGAGGCCATGATACTGCCGATATTTTTCTTGACAAAATTTAAGTCTGCTTGTAGAATGTTTTCTTTAGTACTTGCAGTAGGATTGCCCAAGCCTCGTCTCGCTTCACTTTGTTCATGTAGTCGGCACTTCGAACTTTCCATAAACATGGTAACTCTCGATATTCTTCTATAAATCGCGTCAAGAAGTCAGGACTCAAACATATTTTGGACGACACCATAATAGCACAAATAACTTCACTGTACGCGCCACTACAGACATATACGAATAGAACTCCTGCTCCTGACTGTTATAGGGCATCAATTGACTTGGGGGGGGGGGGGGGGCAAGCCTACTTGAGGCTCCACTCACGGCCAAGTCAACCCACGAGCCCACAGCTGAGCCGGACAGAAGACGGTGAAGAGCACAGCTAGGCTTGGCGGATTAAAACTGCAAATCTGGCTAGTTCAGACAAGAGCCGAACCGAGCCAAACTCGCCCGTGGTGGGTCGCTTAAGATACACTTAGTAAATTTAGGATAAATAGTTTCCACACGCCACATGTAATGCACTTTGGCAATTAAAACGTCCAAGTAGTTTGTATATTATTGAATTACGTGTTTTATATACTCAGTATATATTTACAAAATTTACACAATATTATTTTATAAAGTAATTCTTAGAGTTTTCACCAAGAGTCCGTTAACACTCGAATCCTTTCCTACATTTTATGAATTTAAAATAAGTCTATTTATGCATTATATTTTCTTTGCTTTAATTATGACTTTAAAGTTTATTAGTACCAGTATAAATAAATATAGTTTGCATGTTTGATGAATACACAGCATATATTACGTTAGAATCTTAGAATATGGGTTTTGGTTCAGTTTAAAGTTTACTGTCCAAATCCGTATAATTTTTGTCTAATAGGAAAACATTTTAGTTTAGTCGTTAGTAGCACACAGTATTTTTCTTTTACAAATTATATATTAATATTTATTGCCAGAAACTTTCCAAATGTTTATCCTTATGTTTAAATAATTGTGATTTTTTATTAGATCATTTATTAAACAAATAATTTATTATACTACATAATTGTATGCCTTGAATGTACAGATAAATAATAGTAAAAATATCATTACCTAAATAGCTTACCTTGGATAAGATTATATTATATATATTGTAATTGTTACACTATGGTATGATGACTTTCTCTTTTGCCATGTAGAATATGCGTTAAAAACCAAACGGCCTGCACTAGAGAAGTACTATCCAAGTTTATATACAATAATTCTTTTTGTTAAATGTAATACTATATTATTTTTGTACCCTATTATACCAATTGGAATGATATTAGAAGTAGTGAAATTATCGTAGTAATATTTCAAATATGCCAATATTTTAGCTGTTTCTATGATCGTACAAAAACGTTATATCTCAAGGGTTGGATAAAATATATTGTTGGTACACATCACGTATTTGTGGATGCAATAACTCTTGTAACAGAATCTGAATTCTCTTCCTATTTCACTTTTCCTAACATACATAAAAAACAAAATACTAGACTGTCCACTTGATTACATAAACATTTTGTAGATATATTTGATATTCTAGAAACAGTATTTTAAACTATAATTTAAATATATTGTTTGTATTTAATACAGTTATTAACTTGCATTAAACTTTAAATAGATGTGAAATGTTTAGTGGGAATCTGAATAAATATAAAAATGTTAACGTACAAATCAATTAAGCACATGTTTGAGAGAGTTTATATTTGGAGTAAGTTACACTTTTAGTGACTTTACTTTAGAATACAAAGATGATTTAATTTACGAGTCTGTCGTCTCTTATACTAAAACCACTGGCTAATATAGTAAACTACAGGCATTATATAACTGTTTTTCTATTGTTTAGGGAAAAGTTCTTTAATTTAGACAAGTTAGGAATAATTTATAAGATTTGCAAAGAGAGCTGAGCCGTAGTAAAATACTAATTTTAGTAAACTATAATTCACAGTTTTTTTTAAATCACACCTTATAGGTAATAAATATTTGTGGAAGTAGTTAAACATTATACAAATCTAAAGATCTACAAAACGTTAGCGTAACATGTGCATTGTTAATTTATAAGGTGTTTATAAAGTAACTATTTTCCCTACTCAGAAAAACGATCCGATGCGATGTCAATGCGTTTATAGTGATGTAGACCTCGACGAAATAAATATACCAGTATCGACTGTATTACTGTAACAAAAGACAGTTTAGAAGTTAGGTTGTTCTTTTTTTTATGAAATGATACTTTTATTAAGTAGGCCTATTCAGTATAGTACTTTAACTGGCTTGAAATTTTTCACAACGCATTTTTAAAATGGGATAGTTCTGATCGAAAAAATGAAGAAACTATCAAAGAACTTGTGGTTTGGCTATCAACTGTCAAACATCTTATTATTAAAAATAGTATTGTTTCTGCAAGTAAATATTTTTGTGTTATACATACATATATGTATAGCATTGGTACTTACTATATTATTATAAATATTAACTTTCTTGCAGTTATAATACGTAGCTTAGTGTAAAATATTTTTATATTTTTGATAGGCCCCTATTTACGGTAAAGCCAGATAAAATAAGTGCTTTTCACCTTCCAACCTTACTTTCATAAATAGTTGTACGTGACGTTCTAGTCTGTAAAAAGTAGCAGTGATCATAAATCTTAAAAATTCTATGGAGTAAAATAAATCATAACGTTTTCAACTGAAAAAGATGTGATTCCAGGCAGCTTGACTAATGGACTCTTTGCTCTGAATCTTAATACTATACAACGAAGTTTATCAGACATTGTTAATGTTTCTGTTAATTCAGAGTCTCGATTAAGAAATGATAATTTCTGTTTACTAAAAACATACTAGTAATAAATGTTTCATTAAAGTTGTGAGCTAATATAAAATAACATACTCAAAAGTATATAATAAGGTGTAATAATTGTTTTATTAGTATTTATTGAAGTGTAGTAAAGTAATTGGATTAAAGCTCAAGACGAAGTATACATGGAAAATGTATTTCTGCAATATATAAGTAACTGTTTAGTTTACATAAAGTACAATTATATCAAGAAAGCAATTATTTAACTATATGAAGAAACACATGTTTAATTATTGTTAATATGTTACATTTATTTTTCTTTATTCATTCTTAGTTCAATTTTGTGTGTCTCTAATTTTGTAAAACCAATCTCTTCCAATCATTTTATTGCGTATCTAGTTAAACCTTTTTTATTGCTATAATTTATTTATTACTTATTGAATTCAAATCAAGACATAATCTACATTAGGCCTACCTAGCTAACTACACTAAGGTTTTTCAGGTATTTGAATTAAACCTAAGATACAGGTTAACTAATTAGGTTATAACCATTGGTCCATAAAAGCCGGATAAATAGTTTAAATAAACATTGGAAATTGTGTTATTATACAATTATAACCTTAGGCCTACAGTTTCATCAATTTTATAACATAACCTACTCAAAAATACTTGCCTAGGCTACATTCTCTTTATTAAATTCCATAATAGAAGAGTTTAGCCTACTAAGCCTATAAAACAAATAATTATTATAATATATATAATATTATTTTGTCTATTTAGTACGTTGATAAAGTAAATTATCTTTTATAATTTATTTGACAAATAAGGAATCAATAGTAGTAATTGTTCTTACGTTCAATTTAAGTGTTAGTGCAATGGACCTATACAAGAAATTTAACCTATGGTCTCATATCAATTAAAGCAACCTATTTTATGAAGTTTAATACATTTGTTCAGGAAAATAGATGGTCAATTTTTTAGGTAAAACACATCAGGTTTCCTCTTATGATTCTAAAAGAAAATGTTTTATGTGTTCACTGACTCATAATAAAACCATTTAAAAAAAATCATTATCATCTCGAAATCTTGAAAATAACAATACTTATATAATACAGTCAATTTGTGCTTAAAAGAGCCCCTGGCGGGAAAGTTTTGGGGTAGTTTTGATTTCTTCCTTTCTATATGTTTTTTGGGGTGCTGAATCCGAATCTGAGGTTTGCCTACACAATTTCGTGACGCATCATTGAAAAAAAATGCAAAACATGTCAAAAATCATGAGTTTTGGAGGTGTTTTGCTTTTAACTCGAAAACTATCAACTTTTCATAAATAAACTTCCTATTAGAAAAGAATGTACGTACAATTTACTACAAATTTCATTCCATAAGTTATTTTCTCCGAAGAACCTTTCGGGCTCAAGCGCCAGTTGAAAATTGGCGTATTTTGGCTGTCTCCGCAAATACCCACATTTCCATTCCAAAGCTCTAATTTATTATTAAAGGCTGTCATTTAGTGAATTCCTCCTACTTTTAAGCTGAATACAATGTGACTGGTTTCAATTATTATGTCATCTAAAGTAATAAAACAATATAATATAAACTAAAAAACTAATTTAATATACCACGTTTTTAAAACAGACTAAATCTGTATAACTCTGCATGGCTAGGAGAAATTTTTGTATACTTTTTAGTCAGTTTTAAAAACTTTGTATATTGAATTATTTTTAATTCAATAATATTTTATGCTTTTTAGTCTTCAGTTGGGAGTTATATTTAAAGTACCAAATCTCTAGCTCATTGAGAACTTAGTTTAAAATCGAATAGACAAACAAACAGAGGGACAGACAAGAATGCGAGTTAAAATTGCATTGACATCCAGAGTTATGTTTAAAGTTTAAGTTTCTAGCTCAACAGGAAGTTAGTTTAAAATCGATTGCAAAAGATGTACTGAACAAATAAGAAAGCAAGTTAATAAAAACGTAGAAATAAAAACCTTTTCAAAACCACATTATATTACATTTTTTGCTTGCAAATAAAATATAATTCCGTCTTTATCGTCTTTTGATTTTATTTATTAACTCCCGACCTCCCCAAATGATTTTATAACTGCTCGTCTGGTTTAAAAGCCCCTTTTCTTTCCATTCGATTCCTTCACACACGAGCCAAGGCCAAGTACTTGTACAAGGCGTTAGCACCGACCTAACATTCGGACTTGAAAGATGCAAAATGTGTCATCAACGAAGGGTTTTTGTTACACTGGGTCAAATGGCACCACGCCCAGACGTATTCAGGAATGTGCTGAAACTATGTATCATATGTGAAGGCAAACTACTAATCAAATGCAGTAGCCATTTTCGATGGCACCAGATTGTGAAAGCACCAAACGTTTAGAACGATAGAGAAGAGCGCAAAGAAAACAATCTGCTGCAATATCGTTTACAGAATGGTGCCCTCTGTCTCGCAGGAGAGTTTCCTTGCAAACTCCAAAAACAAGAGTCGGTTGATATTTATGCTAACAGGAAAATGTTATGACCAAAAATATGATTTGGTGGAGGACACTGATATCCTAATTAATTATCACAACTGCTCTTTTGTTGGCCCCGTCAAATGAATATGTGACAGTGGTGGGGCAAGATATAGACCTTTTGGTGATTTTGATTGACCTGTGTAGCCCTGTTATACAGAATGTTTTCTTTTTAAAACCGGGAAGAGGAAAATTGTCTCAAACACTCTACAATCCTCATCTTACCGCCGACAAAACTCTATCGACCATATAATGTTCCTGCACGCGATAAGTGGTTGTGACACCAGTTCTGCTTTACTTAATCAGGAGATACTGAAATTTTACAAAAATTAACAAAATAAAAAATCATTTTACTAGACTGGTTATAAATAAATTAAACTATTTTAAATTTATTTATTGTAATGTTTTTCTATCTCAACTGGGATACCAGATAAAATTTAAAAAATAATACTCTGAACGGCTGAACTGATTTTTTTAATCATAGCTATACTAAGAGCACTTAAGACAAATTAAAAAAAAAACTAAATCAAAATTGGTTTATCCATTTGGGAGCTATGATGCCACCGACAGATACACACGTTAAACTTATAACACCCTTATTTTTTCTACTATTTGTAGGGTTAAAAAGAAATAGGCTTATATGTTTACTGGTAATAATCGTAAACTACCGCATGTTAAAATGTAGGCCTAACCTAAAAACACAGCTTCTCATTAGTTTTGACAAATCGGATGATTTGTAAATTGAAAATTTTACTTGTAAAACTAATGTTATTATAAATCCTTTTTTATTGTAAACCAGAAATTACTTGTAATTGTAAGTTTTAAACTTGTGGGTTTTCAAATCACCATTTTGTGTTTGCATGAGATCAGCACCCCCCAGTTTTTGGAATTTTCAACAAAACATACTTTCATCTCTACTTGAGATAGGATCAAAGTTGTTATTTTCATACCACCTATTTCATTTCCAGATGAACAAGTCCCTACGGTAGAACAACCCGAGCCTGGGCTAGGACCCGCCGCCTTCAAAGAACCTCAGCCAGGACACTGAATTTGTAAAATTTCGGACTTCATATAACTTGAACATTTTTATATAAAATTTTTGAAAAAAATGAATTGTACCTTCACATATAGGATCTAAATAAGGTATATGCAGAGAACAGGAAGGAATTCACTAATTGACAACGTTTAATATGTTAAATTAAAGTGTTGGAGTGGAAAATGTGGGTTTTGCGGAGACAGACGAAATACGCCAATTTTCAATTGGCGCTTGAGCCTGAACGGTTCGTTGGAGAAAATTACTTATGGATGAAATTTGTAGTAAATTTTATGTACATTCTTTTTTAATAGTAAGGTTATTTACAAAAAGTTGATAGTTTTCGAATTAAAAGCAAAAATCCGCCAAAACTCATGATTTTTTACATGATTTTGCATTTTTTTCAAAGATGCGTCACGAAATTTTGTAGGCAAACCTCAGATTTGGATTCAGCACTCCAAAAAACATATAAAATGGAAGAAACCAAAACTACCCCAAAACTTTCTTGCGAAAAACACAATTTGACTGGACCTATCCCAATCAAGTCATTAGGACTTACCGAACTAACTATCTCGTCTCTTAATAATAATTCTTTTGTGTCTCCTCCAGCGCAAACTCTTATATTGGTGAAGGTTACCTCAAACGTACCTGATACACAAATATCGGCTGAAGTAAAAGAAGCAATGAAATATTTTGAGTTAGCCGACCATAGTTTCCACTTACCAAGTACGGTTGATGTTCTTATCGGATCTGATATTTTTCCAAATCTTTTAACGATTCATAATTTTTCATTAGGACCAAATTTACCTACGGCTGTTGGTACCTCTTTGGGATTTGTTATTATGGGTTCTGCGCCTATGCAAATGTCAGACAATAATCATGTCCCAGCTAATCTTATACTCTTATTTGCTCAAGAGCATGATATCAATAATACTATACTCAAATTTTGGCAAACTGAAGAGCCTAATTATCAAAATAATCTAATGTCAGACGAAGTTAAATACTTGAAGATTTTTTCAGAAATACATAGCAGAGACACTTCCGGAAGGTTTACGGTAAGATCAGGTAAAAAACCTGATATGGCACTTGGTGAATCGTCTGTTTCATCAGCGAGGAAATTTCTTAGTCTAGAGGAAAAACTAGCAAGCCAGGATGAGTTTAGATTTAGCTATTGTGAGTTCATGAAATATTATTTAAACTGTGGTCATATGGAACTTGTTGATACTTTTCATAGAGAGAAAGAACACTATTATTTACCATAGCATGGTGTTTTGAAGGAAAACTACTACTAAACTTAGAGTTATTTTTAATGCCAGTCATAAAACCTCAAATGGATACTCTCTAAATGATATTCCCTTATCAGGTCCTAAATTATATGTGATATTATTTTAAACTATCAGACATAAAATTGTTTTTGTGTACGACATAAAACAAATGTACCTTCATGCAAGTGGTCAGGCATATCAGCTTATCTATTGGCGTGAATATCAGTCTTTAACTTTACAGACATATAAACTTAATAATGTAACTTATGGTCTCACATGTTTCCCATACTTAGCAATTCGTACTCTAAAACAATTAGCCCAAGAAGATGGACATCAGTTTCCTCGTGCGGCTGAGTTATTGAACTCTGAAAATGACATGGATGATTGCTTAACGGGTGCTTCCTGGATAGAAAACGCTCTTAAGCTACAAAATGAACTCTATAAACTTCTGGCACAAGGTGGCTTCAGTCTACGTAAATGGGTTAGCAATGCTCCAGAACTTCTTGAATCTATGCCTGCGGAATATCGTGAAACTCCACACAAATTTCTCAACTCATCCGAACTTCTTTTTAATATATTGGGTCTTCACTGGAATTCTGAATAAGACAGTTTTTTCTATAAAATTTAACTTTCTGAATCACAAGCCATCTCTAAGCGTACTGTGCTTTCCACAATTGCCAGGCTATATGATCCCTGTTAATGGTTATCTCCAGTTCTCTTTTGACCTAAAGCTTTTATTCAACACTTATGGTTGCAAAATCTTCAATGGGATGAACCACTTAAAACTCAACTATCTGAAAAATGGATGTTTTTCATAAAAGAACTTCATCAAATAGAAAAAAATATGTAATTTACGCACATTTTCTTCAGATAATACAATATCCATTCAACTTTATGGATTTTGTGGTGCATCCGAACTGGGATATGCTGCTAATGTTTACATTCGTTGTGTCGACCATACAGGAGATATCAAAGTACATCCCTTACTTGCAAAATCACGGTTAGCCCCTCTAAAGAAAATATCACTGCCACGACTCGAGCTAAACGGTGCTCATCTTCTATATTTCATCTTAAATTGTTGCATTTCTCTCCTATCAAAACATATAACAATTGAATTAACTCATGCTTGTTGTGATTCTACTGGTACATAATGTTGGATTTAAACAATTCGTATAAAATTACGTACATATATAGTAAATTGTGTAACTCAAATCCAGGAATGGCTACCTCCAACTTCATGGCGACATATAAAGTCTGCTAAAAATCCAGCAGATTGTGCATCAAGAGGTCTCCATCCTAATATACTACTTCATCATCAACTCTGGTGGACTGGGCCAGCATGGTTAAATCAACCGACAGCTGATTGGCCTAAACCTCAAGCTATTCTTACGGATATGAAATCGTTACCCGAATTAAAACAAAAACAGTTTGATTTTTTTATTACAACATCTCCATTCAATCATTTTACCAATTCATTAATCTATCATTCAACTTGGATAAAACTACAAAAAGTAATAGCAAATATCTTAAGATTTGTACATAACTGCTTATCTAAAACTAAAATTACTGGACAAATCATGGGAAGCGAATTACGCAAAGCTACTTTAGTCGTTTGTCGTCTTGCACAAGAAGAAGAATTCCATAAAGATATTTTAAGCCTAAAACAAAACAAACATTGTACAACTCAATTATAAAGACTCGTACCATTTCTAGATGAAGATGGTTTACTTCGTGTAGGAGGAAGACTTCAACACTCTAATCTTTCTCAAGAAGCAAAACATCCAATTCTGATGCCAAAGTGTTATCATATCATAATCTTCTCATTGACTATTATCATTTAAAATATCTCCAGGCTGTTCCTCAGCTTTTAAAATCACTTCTCTCTCAGCAGTACTGGATTATATCAGCTTCACCGCACATAGGTGGTCTATGGGAAAGTGATATTAAAAGCGCTAAGTGTCACCTCAAACGTGTAATCGGTGATTACATAATGACTAGAAGAATTCACTACTTTGACTACACAAGTTGAAGCAATTCTCAACTCACGACCTCTTACTGTGTTACCATCAGATCCATCTGAAACACAAGGCTTGTCACCTTTCTTGATTGGAGCTCCACTAGTTGCAATTCCTGAACCACGAGTTGATAATGTTCCTATAAAATGACTCAAACGCTAGCAGATAGTCCAATATTTTTCACAACGTATTTGGAATCGTTAGATTCTCGAATATCTACATACTTTGCAGCAACGTATTAAATGGAATGTAAAGCAAGACAATCTAAAGATTAATGAAATTGTAATCGTTTATGAACCAGATACACCTCCTCTCTCTTGCTGTATGGGAAGAATCGTCTCTACTTCTCCTGGTTCTGACGGGATAGTCAGAGTCGTCCAAGTTCGTACCAACAAAGGCACATTGTTGCGTCCAGCAGTCAAACTGTTTCCTTTACCTCTTCATTAAGCATACTCAAAACTACTCTACTCAAATGTTCTATTCTACTAAAATGTTCTGTACTCTAATCAAATGTTCTCTACTCTGATGTTTTCTACTCTACTCGACTCAAATAAAGCGTACCTACCTTACTGTAATGTTGTCTACTCTACTTGCTGCTCTCTACTCTATACTCTGTTGCTCTCTAGTCTATTTTACTCTGAACTTCTCTACGCATGTCTATTGAACCATTGGTTCAAGACGGCCGGGATGTATAGTATTCATAAAGTACAATTATATCAAAAAGCTATTATTTAACTATATAAAGACTCACATGTTTCATTATTGTTGTTATGTTACATTTATTTTTCTTTATTCATTATTAGTTTAATTTTGTGCGTCTCTAATTTTGTAAAACCAATCTCTTCAAATAATTTTATTGCATATCTAGTTAAACCTTTTTTATTATTATAATTTATTTATTACTTATTGAATTCAAATCAAGACAAAATCTACATTATGCCTAAATAGCTAACTACACTAATGATGTTCATTTATTTGAATTAAAAATAATATACAGTCTACTATACTAATTATAAGTTATAACCAAAGGAAACAGTAACAATAAATAAATAAACTTGAAAAACGTTATAAATGAAATGAAATTTTATTAACATAGAAATATTCTTTTGCAGTGATGAGAAAAATTACCTTAGTATTATGCAAGTTTGTTAAAAAATATTTTATTAATATATTATTAATTATATGTGTATGTATTAACTTAATTTAATTACAAATTTGATTTTGTAATGATGAGGAAAACAACGTTAATATTATGCTTCATTTTACAAGTTTGTTAACAAATAATTAATTATTATATTAATAATTATATGCAAATTTAGTACATAATTCTGCTAAATTGTTAAGTTTTATTACAAATGTAACAATGTAAGTATCAAAAACATTAAAATTCCATAATTAACAATATCAATATTACACTTTTAAAATAGATTTTTTTAAATTTACACCCAATTGAGATTTTTTGAAGAAGTTGATAGACAAATAACTAAAAAAATCAATAATAAACAAACAAAACTGGCAAATAAAATGAGATCATTATTAGCCAACAAACAAACAGATAGGCTAGGAAGGTTTGGATAGGTGGAATACACACAAACCACAAATTCTTTCCACGCACCATTAAAATTTATGAAATTGTATTTACAGACCAAGAAACTAATTTACTTAACAAAGGATTAAAGTATAACACACAACCCAATAACAGCAAACCTTTGCCTTCCACTGATTAATGTGGAAGAAGCCATGAAATGTTTACCCAAGGATTACCAAAACAGTACAAGGTGCCTCTTCCCAGAGAAGGCTTCGAAACACATCAACCAAAACAACAGCAGATTTAAATTGTTTGATTATTCAGAAAACCAACTCTAACCAATCATACTATAAACGCATCTTCGAACCATCCAAAATCACACAAAATAGCAGCATACAATAGTATGATATACCGAGCCCTAACCATACCCATGCAACTAGAAAACCTAAACAATGAAATTAATGGTAATTATCAAACACAAAGCGTAAAATAATGGTTATAATTTTCAACGGTGGACAAACTTGTACATAAAATAAAGGAAAAACTTTAAAACCATAGCAAACCTTTACACTGCAATAATGATAACAAAAAGATGAAATACATTATAGTGCAATACACTCCAATTTTTGATCAACAATTCCGTAACTGTTTAAAGAAATACAAATACAACATAGCATATAGAACAAGAAACAGTGTATCACAATGTTTCAACCACACAAAAAATTACCAAGTCCTATACAACAGTAAATACAACTAAATTGCAGTGATTGTGACAAGTATTACATCGGACAAACTGGGAGAACTTTTAGAGAAAGATTTAAAGAGCATATACCTAGAAGCAGAAACAATAAACCTACAAACTCTGCATTCACAGAAAATTGAATTGATAACCTACATACTTCCACCATACACCAGCATACAAGAGAATATGCCAATAATAAAAAAATAAAATAAAGGTCACACTATGAACGTCATTGAAGAGTATGAGATTTATAAACATGAAAAAAGAAAATTGAATTTTGCGTAAAATTGTCTTTATGATTTGAAATATTACAAAGGATCAAAGAGATATAAGAAAATATAGTAGGGCATAAGGTAAAATCTCATAAGAACTGCACCTTTACCTTATAACCATTATTGTAGGAAATGACTCGCTGTAATGAGGTACATCTCAAGTGTAAAGTTAATTTATTATTGTTTCAACATATTTTATTTATATGACTTGTACGACATATGTACGAAAATATATGTGAAATTAAGTGTTAAGTGTTTTGTATATATGAGTGTTTGAGATAGCTGTCTTGATGATGCTTCCTGTAGCCACATAAAAGGTAAAATAAAAATAGAGACTACAGTTGACAAAAAATAAATAATATATATATATATATAAAAGATAAACTCTTTGACTCTATGCAGCTAGTTAAATAAATAAAAACCAAAGTATATTATATACATGCTAATTTGGATGTTATGTTACTAGCCACAAAATAGTAAATTCAGGTTTAATAACATTTTTTGTTTCATTTAAAATTATTTTTATTTAAAAGGTCATGAATACCTGGGAAAAACAAGAGAATAATATTTTATTATAACTTGGGACAAGTAGCCAAAGAAATAAAATACATGCATATATAATGTCAAAACATGATTGCCTTAACATCTAGAAATATAAAAAAATAAACAAAAGCTTTAACAATGATTTAGACTGTTTCTATAATTACTACATATCTGGCTTAATGCATCGTTTTATTTATATCGTATACGACAAATCTCAGATCCATTTAAATAATCCGTTGATAAGTTATTTTTTAGAGTTTTTAACAAGTTTACAAATATGCTTTTAATTAGGTTTTTCTTACCTATACCTACTTTAGATAGGATTTCAGGTAACTGTGTTTACCTATATTAATTATTATACATTCGTGAAGGAGCATCTTTAGGCTTCTTTGCATTAAATTAATCACATAAGTTTTAACTTTTGGGCAAGCCATTTGGATTTGTATAGTGCCTTACCGAAACTAACACCGGCTTTAAGAAATAGCTAGATAGTAATAAAAAAACTGTCAAATATTGATCTAAGTAATTCCTCAATTGATATATATAATCAATGAAACACTAAAAAGTTGCTTAACAGAATAAGTAACATAACAGAATAAATACATTGTGTTTATATATTAAAAACGTGTGGTACTGTTATTAAAGAGGAAGTTAAAGGTTTAAAAGGGGAATATTTTGTTTTTACGTAATAGGAAATAATAATCTATTTTAATGAAGTTGTTAAAGTGAACCATTTAATTATCATAGGTATAATTGTAGCTTTTGGTTTGGTTTTAATTAGGTAACGCAATTTGCTTTTATATTACTCTTATTAAATGAAATTGATTTAATTAGTAAGGGACTTTAAAATATAAAAAAAACTAGTAATTACTTTAGTTTTGCCATTACAAGTTGTTTCTTTTATATAAACTCATAAAAATCATCTGTAACTAGTTTTTGCTGCATATTGTAAATATAGGAATTATTATGAATATTATTATGTGTCTAGTCAATCTGCAACATCCAGCTACGACTGTGATTTACCAGTCTGAAGATTTAGCGGTTGAAAAATAAGACGCTCGTCACTCCGCATTCTTTATTTGTTATTGATTTAATTTATTAATTCCACATACCGTGACGAAGACGCTTGACGGATAGCAAATGAACAATAAATATCAAACTAATTAAAAATGCATGTAATAATTCACTTTAACAAGATAAAAGATGAAATAAAATTATAGAGAAATATTACATTTATGTAACATAATGATGCAAAAATTCAGCTAGTATTAAATAAATCCCTAATACCGAATAAGGACAAATTTTTTTTTTCAGTTTTTATACTAACATAAAATAAATAAAGTAAAAACAAATACTGATTTTAATCTTGAAAGAAATTCTTAGATGGGGTAGTAGATAAATTACACTTAATGGACTTCACCCACCTTTGTTAGAAACTGCTATTCTAATTGTATAGTCGTTAGGAAGGATGTGTTGTCATCAAATATGATATTATTTGAAGTAAGGCTTTACGTTACACAACAAACGCAAAACACAACAAAAAGTCCTATGAACAAATATACACAAATTTTACAGATTCATAACTTTTCGCGAAGAACCACATAATGTAGCGCCCTCAGGTGAAGTAAGTCCTAGATGTTAGTGGATTTTTGTGTCGCATCCTTTCCAAAAGCTTAATACAGTTTGATTTAGGATCAGTCGTAAGTCGTTTAAAGGTCCAACCCCCATTATGTTTGTATTGTTAATTCCTAAATAAGGTTTTCAAAAAGTTTGTGTACTTCGTTTTAATTTCAATTGAAATAAATATTATTTATGGTGGAATTTGGTTGGGAATTGCAGTTTCCCTTTACCGACATTATGGCTGTCTCTTAAAAAATTTACAGCAATTATAAATATATACAAAATAAAAAAACAGTTAAAATATAATAGTTTACTTGCATAAATGTTTGGGTTAATATTGATAATTGTATGGATGCGTGAATATTTGTGTAAAGATTATTATCATATTTTTGTTGTTGTGTAATAACATTTTTCAGAAGTATGAAAGTGATAATATGTTTGTGTTTACGTTGTTCTGGTGTGAAAAGTTGAGTTGTTTTTTTTTTATATGTGAATGACAAATTTAAAAGTAAATTTATTTATGTATGTTTGATTGTGTAATATGTGCATGCAAGTTACATTCAACTTTTATAATTGTATTAATTTGTTTTATTCTTAGTGATGTACTCTTTGATTTAGTTATTCATGAATTTTGCTCTTTTGCAGGCTTATCTGTTAAGTGATTTTGTTTTGTTTAAATTTAAGTAGTAGATGTAAATATTAATGTAGGTAGTGCACGTTGCCGTAGGTCTACCTATGCGACAATGTACGTTATTTTAAGTTCCAGCCATACCTACTGGATATGATGACTGAAATAATTCCGAACAAATGTAGAAATGATAAAAAATATAAAAATATGGAGTAAACTATTTTTCATTTCATTTTCATTTCATTTTCATTTCATTTTCATTTCATTT
>JAGFPH010003246.1:0-32680 GCA_018207615.1 Philaenus spumarius | reverse complement strand
CCTTAACCACACATCCAAAAGAACATAGTGGTTACTGGCTATGGCATGCCGAGCAATCTTAGAACTAGTAACATCGCCCGTCGTAATGGGTGTTTTATGATCCGAAGCAAGTTTTTTAAGTGGAAGAGAGGTTTGCCCTACATCCGATAATCCACACTGGCAATAATAGTAAGTGGGCAATAGTAATATTTGCTGTCTAACAACTATTCAATATTGTAACAACCGTTTCTAGCGTAAAATGGGTGAAGTCCATTAAGTGTTAGTAATTTAAATATTTACTGGTTTAATTACTATTCGTAATAAAATATAAACTTGATTTGATAAACCCTGGATTTCCAATTGGTTAACCTAAAATATTAAATAAATCCCTAATACCGATTTAGAAATATAGGATTTTTTAGAATTTAAAATACTTAACATGAAATAATTATAATACAATCACTAACAATTATTTATACAAAAATGAACTTAACAACACAGGTTATAAAATAACACCAAAAGTTGGTCGGTGTTTGTCTTTACCTATACTTTATTTACTAAACCAAAAAAGGAGTCCTTCGGCTATACGTGTTGTTTGATTAACTTAGAAATATTCAGAAACCTACAACTACTGGCCAATCGTAGATGCAACTTCTCTTCATTCACAGGATCAAAGTGATCAGCATATGCAGTTCCATACACAGATACTTTTATGTTTCTTTAAATTATGGTGATTACAATAAAGCATTATCAACATTAATTGCTGAAACCAATGAAATGAAGCATTTATAATAAAAAATGTGATTATGAAACTACTGATAATGCCATCTTGCTTAAACAAAAATACATAGTATATGAATTTGGGGAAACAATTAAATATATACTGAACATTTTAATGCCCAAATATAACAATCAGTCAATCACAAATCAACCAAAAGACTAGGTACTGAGAACTATTACAAGTTAAATAATCAGGAAAAACATTCCAGTAACTTGTAAATAATGCCCATGCTGCAAATCGGTGGCTTCTTTAGAAAAGTTTAAGAAAAGACCTCCTCAAAAAACTTAATCCACTCAAAATTGAGTTACGGTTTTTTATCGCTCACTCATGCACAGACTTGAATAAAATCATGATCGTCAAGCTAAAAGTTTCTTTATTACATTTAATGTTCAGAATTTGTTATTTATTCTGAATAAATGACTGAAAATGTACAGGAAAATTTAGCTAATAACTATCATATACTAAAGTTTAACATACCTGTTAGTGTAATTATATTGACAATGTAAATTACTTAATTAAGTTATCTTAAATTTCAAATTAAAATGCTATTAAAAGTAGAAAACTAAAGTAAACAACATCTTATTGTATTTATCTTACAGTAAGTATTATTTAATACTAATAAACCTTAAACAATTTGTAATATATAGTTAAAACTAAAAAGGGTGCCTAATATGTATGACACCCTCATGATCAGAGTTTGAATCGGGAGTGAATCTGTGGGTAGGCCGACGACGGTCTACAAGGCAAGGATGCAGGTACCACCACAACTTTGGGCAAGATTAAGGAATTACCAAGACTTTTAGGGTACTCTTGCAAACTTGCGACATAATTCTTTTTGGATGTGATTAGAAATATAATTATGGCCTGTTGAGATAACCGTACGTTGCTAACGGGAGCCGTTAGACAGTATGTAGTCCCCATCGAAATCTAAATAGGGTTATGTGTGAATAGCTCGGTCGAGCTTAGATGGCCTTGTAAGCCAATTAGGGTCTAGTGATTAACTTTATAATATTTGGTTTTATTATATTGTAGTAATATAGATAGTCGAAGCAGGTTTTCTGGGTGGTACCCCCTCCCCTCACCCACATTTCTGCGAACGTACGAGGTTTTAACCTTAATTGGTTTAGTTGCCAGTGACACAAGGACCATTCGACAAACCTCGACAACATGTTTAAAGCCGGTTATTTAATATCCCTAATATTTAATATCCACCCCTGCTCACGTTTCATATGGAAGTATCCTTGTTGACCCAATGTAAGCAGATTACAATCAAAGTAAACAGGAACGCATGCTGATGTTGACTGCCCGTTCAGGGAAATTGTTAAACATTTGTGCAACCTTTTGTGTTAAACTCATAAAAAAAAGTATAAAATGTTACTAATAGAATTTATAGTTTATAGAGTTAATTGTTTTTTTTTTTAAAGTAATATATCGTTTTTGTTTTATAATTGTTCACAATCTTTTGTTCTTCGGAAATTATATAATAATTAAAATTACATATTTTCTATGACACATAATAGTGTTTTAAATAACTGTTTGAGGACATCAATGTCTTTTAGTTGAAAGTCGAATTATTACTTAAGTTGAAATGTTAATGAGGATTGTTAATATATACAGAGTGTTCATAAGGCCCTTTAACCCCTTTTCATTTTTATTACTCAAAATAAGTTAGCAAAATGTTTATATATCTTGTGTAGCATAAAAGGATACGTTTTGTTTTGACATATCTAAGCTTTATGATGTTAGAGAGCTTGAAGGGGTCAGGGGGTCAACAATTTCAAATAAAAATGTATTTCATGTAATACACAATTGAAAAGCTTATTAAACGAGAAATATAATTGCGCAAACTAGAGCTTGGTTATCTTGCTTAGTTTCAAAGTACTGGATAATCAAATTATTACTGGAAAATGATATTTTTATCATAACATCAATGCTGTTTATTAATTTGTTAATATTAGAAATAATTAAGCTGTATGTTTAATGTAACACATTTAAAAAAATATAAACTGTAAATATATGTAGTAAGGTACCAATAGTTTATCTTATTGAATAAATATTATTAATATTTATTATACGTCTGCTTGAAAAACTTTGAGGTGGGGGGGGGGATGCAAATGGAACCGTACATACAACCCTTGGTCTTTGCTCCTGCCTTTCTATAATGTATAAGTAACTGATAAGAACCACTTTTCATGCACTGATAGCATAGCAATACCTCTCTCATTTTGTTCTTGATATTTGTTGTGATAGGTTGCAAATAAATTGCTCAAATGAAGACAAGGTTGAAATATTTTTTGAAAATCCTGGTTTGGTGTAATAATGGAAATAATATAATTTTCCACAACTTTGATTGTCCGTTAATTTGAAACGAGATAAGATATTTAGATCTAGTTTGCGCCATTCTGTTTCTCTTTTAATAAACTTTTCAACGATGTATTATATGACCTACCTTTCTAGTAGAAATTTGTAACTCCCATACCCCTCTAAGCCCCCCAAAATCATAGAGGGTCAGTTATGTCAACAAATTTGTCATGTTATGCAACACAATATATACACAAAATGTGGTTATCTAATTTTCAGTAACAAAAATAACGATGGGTTTTAAGGGACTTTATCAACACTCTGTATATAAATATAGTTTTACAATAATAATGACTGCTATGATATTTATATTTTTCATTCATCATAAAACATTTCATTAGAATAATTTATGTTTGAATATAAATTACCTTATAATTTTACCTTAAACATGTATTTTAATCTTCATATAAGCTCAGCTGTTGGGTGTTTATTAAAATTTACTTTGGAAGTAATTACTTACTAACATTTAAGAATTATTGCAGTGTAACACGTATGAAATATTTAATGTAACTACAGTGAAATAAGCGTTCTCCAGTAAGGAAAACAGACTTTAAACTTAACCGTTTATTAACTGGCCACATGGAGATAAATGTTGAAGCTATGGATGTAAAACTACAAGTAGTACCATATAAACATATTTAGACACATTGTACAAACTTAATAATAAAACAATTAGTTCAAACAAACGTATCTGTACTTTTTACGAATATTAAGTTATAGTATTTGAACAAGACTAGTAGATAAATCAGAAGAAATCCTTTTATACTCCAAAAACCCTTCTTAGAGCTTATAATATGATAAAATGCCGTATGCAATTGTAGGACTTAATTGAGTAAGTCTACGAAAATAGTGGTTATCGTTCTTCTTTCATATAAGTGATGTACCGGATTTATAAAAAGACATATATAATAACTCAGTTTTTGTTGCCAAGCTTTAGTTTTCACTTTATAAACTTACTAACATGGTACAATTTAGAAAGTTTGAAGCAATTTTGTTTAGATATCTTCTGCACTGAATATTAATATAAAATAAATTTAAACTTACTTTAAAGTTTCTAAAGCAGAGTATGTAGTTAGCAATTCATATTGAACTATATACATTTTACAGTTAACATTAGTTACCCGAGGGGTATTCGTATTTTAAATTCCTCTATTCTTTTTACAATAAACAATGTCATGTCATGAATAATGTATCCAGGACATATCTTCAGTGAACCAAACTATTTTTTTTCCAAAAGGATAGCTATCTAATTTTCATACACTCTTAATATTTATAACTGAAGCTATTTTAAAATCATGTAAAAGACCACATTTTGCTCTCTGTTGAGAAAAATCTAAACAAATTCTTTTGCTGTAGCTTCTATTTTAATAGCTGATGTGTAAATCCATTCTTACCTTTTTTTACAAAAATGTATAATCTATACTAATATTATAAAGAGATAAAGTTAGTTTTTTGTTTGTTTGTTTGTATGTAGGGGGTAATCTCTGGCACTACTGAACCGATTGAAAAAATAGTTTTACCAATAAAAAGCTACACTATCCCTGAGTAACATGAACATGTGCTACAATTCATTTCGATAAAAACCTATTTTTATTTCAACCTTTGTAAATTTAGTCGGAAAAAATTCTTAGGTTAGGCCTAGAATGATAAACCAACACATGTATTTACATTTATTACCATAGCAACCAATTGAATAAAATAACAGATACTATTTAGCTGTTTGCTCCAAAATTTCCATTAACAGCTGATTACAAGATTTGAAGCAATTATTTTTGTATTTCTAGCTTTTTGGTTATGGTTTTAAAGTGTAGACCTGAGCCTTGCTGCTTCTTTTAACCATTATTATAACTGCTGTTATAAAATATAAGAAATAATTAATTTAAAAATTTAACATTATTTACCATCTGCGTTTTGAGGTTATTATTAATCCTACACCTTTATTGTAAATAAAACATACCATATGTTTTTATAATGTTCCATTGGGGGTTGGCGTGCGGAGCACGCAGGGGTCTCCCCTAGTATAGGTATTATAATAATGTAGTTAACCGAATTACAAACCTTTACAATAACCTTTACAAACCGAGTTTAAAGGCAAAACGTGAACCAAATTATTTGGCAATCAGACAGCCGTATTTTGTATTTACATGTATCCGTGTTACATATTTTTTTTTAAATGTTGTGCTTATCGTCCTTGAAAGACGGAGTGGACGAACAAAATTACAAGTCCGATGATAATAGTAGGCTGCTTAATGCAGGAAAACTTTGGCATCTAATTGAAACACCGCTCTACATGACCTTTTGATAATTTTAAATCTCTCCTTGAAAGACGGAGTGGACGAACAAAATTACAAGTCCGATGATTATAGTAGACTGCTTAATGCAGGAAAACTTTGGCATCTAATTGAAACACCGCTCTACATGACCTTTGATAATTTTAAATCTCTCCTTGAAAGACGGAGTGGACGAACATAATTACAAGTCCGATGATTATAGTAGGCTGCTTAATGCAGGAACACTTTGGCATCTAATTGAAACACCGCTCTACATGACCTTTTGATAATTTTAAATCTTTCCTTGAAAATATTTAATTTTAGACATTAAAAGTGGACATTATTAAAAATATGATTTAAAAAAAAAAAAATTAATCGTTTTAACAGAAAATTAAAATATTGTGTAAATGACATATTTGATTTTAAATTAATCATTCAAATTATATTTTATTTGTGATTGTACATGATTTAGAAACTATTTTAAAATTGGATATACATAGTTGCATAAATATCTATAATTTATAAACATGGATATAATATGTGTATATCTTTATTGCGCAATTCATTAAACATTTAGTTAATACATTTGTATTTTTGTTTACAATACGGGTTATCAGTATAATTATGAACAAAGAAGACTTTAAGTTCAACAAAGAAATGAGTACGATACAACATATTGCCTTAATCAATGGATATAATGCAGAACAAAAAGGTATAATAAAACATAGAAAGAAAGGATTATTAATAAACCTGCATTCACAAACAAAAAATCTAATTTAATGCTTCCAAGTTCCCAATTGATCCATCAGCAACATTTTGTGTTACAGAATCGCTCGTTACACAACCTAAGTAGTTTTTAGAACAGTAGATCCAATAACGACACGTTTGTAATCAGTGGAGTTTATAAACTCCCCTGTAAATACATCAATAAAATATATGTTGGCCAAACTTGATACGTATGTTTAAAATGTACATAATTTTATTTTATTTTATGTTGAAAATTTCATGATTCTATGCTTAAAGCTATACATTACATATTAAAAATTGATTCAAAAATTTAAATTTAGCGTTTCAAAGTGTATGAAATAAAATAGAGTAGATTCCGAAGGCGTATTTTCCAGCGAGGACAATGGTTTGATTGATTTTAATAGTTCTTAATAAAACGTGACTAATCTTTTCAAACTATTTATAAAGCTTAGTATTTGGAGCTGTGATTGCACGTCTGTAGGGATTCGGGTTTCTATGGTTCTAATTTAGGTTTTACATCTGTAGCCTTAATAATTGAAAACTTTTGAGCACCAACTCGCGGCATATTAGGGAAAATTGTTATGTAAAGCTGGTTGTTTATTTAATAAATAAAAAATTCAGAACATTGTATTTAATGACAATCTTACCTGTTATAGCATCTATTTGTTACTAGCTCTTTACTAACAAACTGCTAGATAAATACATTTAAAATCATATTATTTATCACTTGCCCACAAAAACTTTTTAATCATAAATTTTGACAAAGTCCATTTCCTCTAGGAACTGGATAATTTGCTATTCGATATTAATTATTTTAATTAATAATCCTTTACTAATTTAAAATAACTAGATAAAAATCATATTCTATATTTTTAAAACAAAAGGAGAGTTCTAAAAGTTCATAGGAAATAATTGTTAAGAATCAATTATAAATTGGTTTCTACTACCCCTCGAATTATGTCGCATTCTTTAATTTCAATAAAATAATTTTCGAGATTTGTAAAACAATGCAAACAATGCATTAATGCTTCAAGTGCACAGTTATTCGTCAATATATCTAAACAATAAATAAGTATAAATAAAGTGTAAACAATAAGTAAGTGTTTTAAACAATAAATACGTAAATATGTGGTTAATTATTAATATTTAAAACGTATTTGATGAATTCAGTATTACTCACCATTTTGTAAGTGTGTTAAAATACTTAATGGTTTAAATTTTCTTCATGACGTCAAGTTGAATTATTAAATTAATTTGAGATAATCACAACAAACCGATGAAATATTTGTTCCAATCATCCAGTTTGTATATCGTTTTTTTTCTTTTTTAGAACAGATATTAAGTTTAGAACACGTCTCTAACCTTTAATAATAAAAGTATTGGGTAAAGGCCATCGTGATAAAACGCAAGTCATTTACAAACTCATCGCACTTATCACATCGTACTGCTTTCATAAACAGTGTACACATAAGTGTTGTTTACACATGAATAAAAACAGATATAAACATAATTTAGGGAAAGGTAGGTTTTTCATAATGATTTTAATCTCATAAGAATGTGGATCTCTTTTTTATTAAGTAAGTCGGGAAAAAACTTGGTTTACAATTATTTGTAATTGTTTAAAAGTACATTATTTCGATACATTCATATTACGCCATTTATGTGCTCATTTATAACATTTGACAAACAATAAAAATTTGCCATAATCATAAGTAAATTATTTGACAACTTATTTTCTAGACTAAATGTACTCCAGTAATATTTAAATATCCAAAGTTTCTTCAATAAGCCTTGGTTTTAATGCTTGTAATTTAAAACAGTAATATTTTTTAACATGCTTTTTTTAAGTAAAAAAAATTAACTAAATATAATATATAATTTAACTTAAAGATAGAATAAATTATTTGGTAGTTTGATAATAATGTTCAGTACTACCAATTTTCATTTACTGGTGAAAATAAAATATATGGTTATATAGTTTTCAATACTACTACTTATAATAAAATTCAATATGCGACTAAAAAGCATGGCCTAACTCTTAAAAAAATCTTTAATGAGTGCGAAATGTGTTTACATTTCTCTTCAGTTATTCGTTTTAGTTTACTAAAACCCTCTCTTTAAAAAATGTAATTACAAAAGGTTATACAACGGAGGAGGCAATTGAGGTTTACGACAGCTCTGATATTTAAATAATACAGTAACACTACTCTACCACGGTGAAAGTTATGTGATATGCATAGTACATAGTCTACATAGTGGTAACCATGGATTGTATCAACTATAGTGAGTCAAAGAAAATCATGTAAAAAGTATGATATTATCCTTTTATAAGCTAAGATGTTTAAAGTTACCTACCTATTCAAACATGGAAGTGGGTTTCGTATTCCTGGGTTTAGGCTACTCTTGATTGTTCTGTACGTACAGCAAATAGTAGACAAAATTTTTCTTTCTTTAAAAATATCACATATAATGATAAAGTAAAATTATAGAGGTTTAAAGTTAGTATACATTTTTATTAATTGAATTATTTTAAGCCTACTGTTTCAGCATATTTCAGACAAGATAATTAAATGGAAGTGTTGTTAAATGTTTTGTGAAGTTTTAATATGAAAACCCTCGGGGATTATCAATATTATGTATGTAGCTTCGACTGTCCCAAACTTTACGGCATTATTTGTCAGCTAAAAACAAGCAAATAATACAATATAACATGCGTACTATCTATGCGTACTATGATATTATGTTTTCTGTCTGTCCATCTGTATGAGACAATTCCAAATATATTAACATTCCAGTGGTACAGGTGCTTCCCAGTCATTTACCAGTTGACTGCCAGATAAGGTCATTTACCAGATAAGGTGTGCCATTATCAGTTGGTACCACAGACCTTGAGCGGTCAATCCCTTACATTTGGAGCTTTCTTTACCCCTCAGTTGAAGGTTGACATTGTGTGCGTGCGTTTAGTTTGTGATTCATTAATTAATTTCAAAGTTTACACAGTCTGGGGTACAGTTCTACCCGACGAGATCACTAGCGTACTAGTATTTTCGTTTTTATAGTTTTCTAATGGCTCATTTTTTATAGTTATATTAAAGTTGGATACATATTAGGGTTATTTTTAATTGAGTGAACGTTATAATTTTGAATGATGTTCCACATCAAGACTCTAACAGAAATATAGCTCAATCCGAAATTCCGTCCGGCAACTGTGGGTTTTATTTATAATATGGAAAGATACAGAAACAAGGTGTTATTTAGAGATATATATGGCTAATATATCAACGTACCCAATGATTTAATATAATACCAACTTTTAATAGACCCCAATGTATACCCAACTTAAGAATTCATAAATCTTCTTTATTACCAATAGTTACAAGGAGCTATGTTTCACATCACATGTTGGTTATAGCTACTTTTGTGTAAATAAATTTGTCTAAATAATTCATCTAAACTGTATTTTTTTTGTTTATTAAATAAGTTATACTATTTCTTAGTATTTTTTAACCAATCATGACCTAAACCTATTTTTTTAAGGGATAAAATAGTAATTATTTGATTGAGGTACACCTGTACCCCGCGCGACCCCTGGAGTGTTAATATATCAAAAACAGTTTAAAATATAATCCTGAAACTCTGTATAATACCAATATAAATACTATACATTTTACTTAAACAAATTGTTTTACTGCAACAATCCGTTTCAAAATAGAGGCAGTTGAAAATTTTGACAATTTGACGTTCGTCCATAATTATATATGACAAAACAAAAGGTACAACAATTTTGGTTACTTTTACATCCGTTATAGCCAGAATTACCTTTATAATAGTAATTCATACCAAATCTTGCAATTGACTTTACATTTATAAAGCTAAACGAAAATTTAGTTTTACAAAATCGAAATTATTTGTACAAAACAAACAAACCAGATTTTTCAAACCAAATTACTACTAACATATAACTTTAGTAATTTGTATAATTTGCTAGGTAGTTATTTCGTCCATATTATAACGTTATACTCTATGCTTCTCAAATAACTTTCATAATTTAATATTTGATAATCGAAAATGTACAACACAGTAAAACAGAAAATAAATACACAATTCTTTACCTTAAATTGTACCATTTTGCCACAGCTGGAAGTTCCAACATATTTTTATTTAATATTCCCAAGTAAAAAAGGTAAAATTATTAAGTTATACGCAGTAGAGTTTTTTGGTTTTATCAGTTAATTAACTTCTTAATTAGTAAATCGCAGTTAGTTATTACTTAGACATAAAATAATAGTTTTATGTGTAAGATGTAATATAGTGATTTATTCAGTTTATGCTCTTACGGAAAAACAAATAAATTAATATCAACAAATTAACAAAAAAGTTATCATACACGAATCTGTAAGAAAATACTTTCTGCGTTTATACTGACAAACAGAGGCACGTCATGTAGTCTATTAACTATACATTCCTCTCCTGGTATTGTTTATTCTAAATTGCTAAACATTGTATAAGAACATTTGTGGCATGTGTCTATTTCGATTGTTTAGCAAATAAAATTGGAGGCATAATAAAAATAATCGTTTTATGTAAATTTCTAATCACAAATCTTAAATCAATTTCGGATTTCAGAATTTCTTGAAGTAAGAATTTAATTACTGTATGTAAATCTTTAATTTCAGAATAAGAAATAATCAAACTTTCGTATTTCTGGTTACTTATCTTATTTAAGCAATCACTGAAATATAATAGCATTTAGTTTAATATCTTAAAATATAACTGAATCAATTAATAGTTTTGTTGTTTTTGTGTCGTTAATTTTTGAATTTAATATTTGTTGGTGATATTAAGCTATTTAAAAACAGATACAGTATTTGCGACTCTGTAAAGTAGATAGTTAAATATATTCACTTCATAAGTTTGTAGAAAACAATGGTTTATTTTTTGTTTATTTGCTGAATGTAATTAGATTGACGGTTGTTATAACATATTCGAAAGAACGTAAAACAGTTAGTGTTTACTTTTTATTAAAAACAATTCCAAGAATTTTAGCTCTGTCGAAGTAACATTCTAATTAATAAGAGAAAAACTTGAAACACTTTATTAATTAAAATCTCAAACGCAGAATTTATTAAGAAAGTTTAATTAAGTTTTCCCTTTGAGAATTCAAAACTTCATTCATCTATATGTTGTGTAATTTAGAAATTTTATTGGAAATAACAAATACTCTAAACGTAATTAATTATTATTAACTTTTAAATTCTTCTTCAGATACTATTACCTCCAGATTGTGATATAACGCAAAGCCTTCTGTAAAAAAAAAAAAATATATACTATATAGTACTACTTAATTCTTTATTTTGGTAGAACATAAGTTTTTATAGAAAGCATAGCTTCAATAAAACTCTGAATTATTTGTTTCAGGAACGAAGTATTTTCTTATATCAAACCCTTCAAAACCCTATATTTTGTACAAATATAAAAAAATATATTTAAATAACGGATTGCAATTAAATTTGGTATGTAGCTTCCTCTAGGGCCGTCAGTAATTGCTAAGAAAGGTTTTAAAAAAATGCGAAATTGTAGAGGGTTTGGGGGGTCAAAGTTAACAAATCACGATTTCTCTAAAATTTCTCAACGGATTGGAATGCAATTTGGTACGAAGCTTCCTATAGGGCCAAAGGTGCTCGCTAAGAAAGGTTTTCAAAAAATTCTAATTTTTAGTTGAGTTATGGGGGTCAAAGTTACTAAAAATCCCCATAATAAATACATAGTGTAATATATTTATTGATACATATTTTTTGTTAATATTTTTACATTTAACTTCGATTTGACTATCCGTGCAAAGCCGGATCGGGCAGCTAGTACTATAATAAAGCTTTCTAAATATTTCATAAACATTTTAATTTATATGTTTATAATTGCAATAATTGTCTAAACGTTTCGCTTTGTCTCCATTTAGACAACAATTACAGACATTAACATTGAAAATAATAATTGTGTTCATAAATATTTCTACGTGCATTTTATTTCATAAATATACATTTTTCAATTCACATTTCAAAGAATCAGAGATTTAATTGCAAAACTTAAGAATGTTGCGACTTTTTCGGTCTATAATATAACATATTATGGTTACATAAAGTTGTTGATTTATTTTAATACTCATTTGTTCCGCGTTTTAAAAACGCTACATAGATAACAATAGAACTTTTAAGTAAAATATTTAAATATGGTCAAATCATACAACAACTTTGTTTAAGAAAATGTAATTACTACAACTTTAGACGGGGATTTTATTTTAATATTACATATTAGACAACTTAAAATAATAACATTTTAATTCGATTTTTTTCTTAATGTAGCATTGTAAGATTTCAATCCAGTAAAGAGAGCATTACCAATGACTACATATTATTGATATATAGTCATTGGCCCTACAACTGAAATGATGTGCATTGTTGACAACAGTAAATTAACTTATTGGTAAGGTCACTAAGGTCATGTGTAAAAATATGTAAAAAATCTTTTGAAATATTATTAAATACCATCAAACATTTTAATCTGTTTAATTTGTTTATTTAAAACACATAACTATAGAAGATCCTGTAATTATTAAAGCAAAAGTATCTAGAATACTGCATGTCTCTCCTTTACATTAAGTTATAACGTTTCTTTTTTGTTTAACGTTAGGGAATTCAGTGTTACACATTCAAACCAAAGTGTAATTACTTAACCTGGCTGGTTTAAAGATTTTTGTTAATGTTTGTTAATGTGGTTAGAAATATTTTAAAATAAGTTTTTTCAAATTTAAAATGAATATTACTTATATAATCATACATATTATATGTCTTAATAATTTTTAATTATATAAATATATTTAAGAGCATTTTAAAATAGGTAAACCAACAGTCATAATTTAATCGTAAACCAATAATTAGAATAGATACTATCATTACATAAATTAAGTGTAAAAACTCTTAAAAAGAAATCCTGAATGACTCTATTTATTAAAAGGATTTTGGATTAAGTATTTACAACTTTAAAACAATATTTAAGTTTTCCCGTAATTACTTCTGAACTCATTTTCATCAAAAATAAGATAGGTTATATAATTTATAGATCTATTTAACTTGAAAATCATGATCATAGTCATTTGAAACCTAAAATATTTTTATGCATTTCTGTTATTATCTATACTTTCAAGGAATTATAACTGAATTTAACTTTCAGTTTTTAATTGATTCTCGTTAACATTTTCCAAATAGATTTAAATATTTTGTTAATAATTTTAATATGTATTTCCAAAGTTACAAATGTAAATGGACAATTATAGTACTAATAACTTTGTTATTTTAAGCTTCTTCCATATATATATATATTAAGCTTGTTATATTTAAGCAGTTATAAATACATCCCTAAATATATAATATATTTACTTAACACATAAACTTTTTCTCAAGGGGGCCCCACATCAATGCCAATAGTAATATAATACGTTAAACTACTACGCAATTTCAAGTGTAAACTATGTTTTAGGAATAGAATGTTTCAATACTCCCAATAAGACTCAATAAGATTTTCAAGTCTAGTATTACATTTGGTAACAAGAACATACTTGACTTAAAACTATTGCTTGGTTATAAAAAGGAGGGTGAAATAAATACTTTCACTGCTTTACATTTAAAATTATATATATTTTATGCCCTAATTCTACCTTATTATTTAACTACTAAAGTAAAATGCAGTTTTATTCAATACTCTATTGAATATTAACATTTGTATGAAGGCAAAAATCAATGTATGTATCAGTTATAATTTTATAGTTGGATTAAATTGATATTTTGTAATATAAATGCATCAAACAACAATAACAACTATTACTTCAATTTTGTAATAAGGTAAGAACTCTCAGAAACCTGCATGCACGAAATTATATACACAGCTGGCGATAAACCATGGTTTACCACATTGAGGCAAGTTATGGCTATTTCATGACTAAAACTCAGTGACTACTATAATAGTCCACAAGCCAGTGGTTTATAACAACATATGTTTCCACTATAAATTAAACAAACAATGAGATAACAAACTTTATCTAATAAGTTTTAGTTGTTTATCATAATACACCTTTGTACATACTTCCTAAATAATTTATTCAAAATGATTTCTTATGCCAATTTAATAAGTTATCATAAACAATTCTAATTTACATTGTACATCTTCTTATAAAATAAGAAATGCATTCTTATTTTAATTGCATTTAAACATTCTACTTATAAAATAATTGCATTTATTTATTTGAAAACAAATATCTGACGTATATATTAAATATATATAATGGCCAATTTTATAAATAAAATGGAATTTGTAAAAATATGATACATACTCAAACAACTCTCTCATTAAAAATAAATTCTGTTATTTGTTTTATAATAACTATTTAATTATTTTATTTAATAAAAATGTGATTGCATGTTTAGCTACTTTTAGAGAGTTTGTGCGCCCTTTTATTCCTTCCTCTTTATGCTTATAACTTAAGTTATTATCTTTGCTTTGTTGAGTTATCTTAATACTTTGTTTTAGAAGTAGTTTAATGTCAGTTTAAGATGATCGGATTCTGAAGCTATAGGTATGGATTTTCGAAGAGTAAAATAGAATTAAACGTTTTTTTTTTAATTTAAAGTATTTTCCGAGGAATTTGGAGTAAAGGTCAAAAAGTATAAAACTGGATATTGTGGGATATCAATTTTTCAAATCATTCTACACATTATAACGTAAGTAAATATTACACAACAAGGGAAAACAATAAGGGATTAGTCAAAAGTGACATTTAATATTAGATTTTTGGGGCAACAGCTGTTGAAAAACATAAACAGGTTCCTGCCATTAAAATAATAAACTTATATCCATTTTGAATATCTGACTATCTAACCTCGGTATTGAGAACTCGTGGAAAATTGTATTGTATAATAACAGGTAGTTAGTTTTACAGGTTTAAATACATCACCTCTCTTTATCGATTCTGACAAACAGTTTACAAGATGTAATTCTTCTTTTTGTTATTTATTACATTTTAGGAAAACCATCATCATATTTTAATATATTTTATTTTACAAATTGTATTTGCATTTACAAAGTTAAATTAGGTTTCAAATTGCATGTTTTACACAGTAAAAGATAATAATAACCACAAATTAACTAAAATATATATGTTTAGGTGTTAATATCTGATATTTTTTGTATGAGTTGTTTTAAAAATAAATATTTATTACAAATTTAAATACATTAATAATGAGAATAATTTATAGAAGACAATATTTACAATAGTTTAACTTATAAAAGGGTGCAAATAGAAGTCCATTGGTCTTAAGTCCGTTAAACCAGTACAATAAAGAGGGTTAATGCCGTTTTTTTATGGTTAAAAACCGAACAACTACATTAACAAACCATTAAAAATACCACAAAAAAGTTAATTACAGGTAATAAACTAAGCAGCCATGAAAATCAAAACATTTCTGATATTAAAAATATATTTTGCAAATATATTTACACATGTAGGAAAGTGCAGTTTTCAAATACAAAACGATGTTTATTTTAATCGTTTTGTTTTAGCACCATAACTTGTTGGGAATAACATATTGCAATTACTGGTAATTACAAGTAATAACCAAATAATATAATAATTACATTTTAACGAACTTTAACTGAATACCATATTAATATAAATTATAATATTGGTATCTGCACCTATTAGTGCAATACATTTAATATTTTGTTTTCGATCCTACTGCAAAAAGGAATTTACATAAAAAAAGCCCATTAAAGAATACCGTTGAGGGACCGGCTTATGTACACCGAGACCTTGAACGCTCCAATTGCCGTAGTGCGACGTTGTCACGTTCTTCCCACGCTTCTAACTGACTGCGGCTGACTCAACGCATTTATAATTCTTTAAACTGTGCGATTAAGCCTCGACAGTAAATACCAGGAGTGTTCGAGGCTAGTAGATATGGCAACGCTGCGCGCCCATCCTATTGGCCGCCACGCAACGGTATTCTTTAGTGGGCTTTGATATAAAAACTAGTACAAAATATACCTCGCTCTTTCTCACTGTTTACTCATTCCTTTGTTAGAACCAAATACCAGAAAGATATATGATATACATGAAAATTTGAATATATTGTAAAAAGTATTCGTAGTATTTTACATCATAAACCTCAATATTGCAAATAAAAATAATTACTGACGTATTCATTTTAATAAAGAAACTTTATTTAACGAATACATAATCATCAGTAAACAGTATAATATACAGTTGTATCTGCATATTCATTATCATATATATATATTTATGTATTTAATGAAAAGAAATAATTCCTTAGAAATTACGTAATAGTCGTGCGCCACTGTCCACTGGTCAATCATGCATTTATAATTAATTTAAATTATTTAATAAATTAAATTTCTAAAATGCTTTACATACATAAACTATGTGACGAAATATATTCTTAGCTATATTTCAAGTTAAATATCGTCATAGTGAACGTTATTTTAGAAAATTTGTAATTGTAAATATATTTATTTATGCTCATTGATTGCTAAATATTTAAATAGTTAAGAAACTAGTTTACGTTTTAGGTCACCTTATTCAATTTAAATATAACTTCATAAATATAAAACACATTGATATTTGTGTAGTTATTATAATAGTTTATTTACAAATTTGAATATTACATGTGACCCTACTTTAAACTTTGTATATATAAATATTTGTACAGAATAAATTAATTTTATATAAATAATATAGAACTGGACGAAAACGTTTATGATTCTTATTGATTTTTAAAATAGTAAAACTTAAATGATACTAATCTATTGCTAACGTATCTCATCTGGAAATTTGCTCTAATTTGTCACATGTTCACAGCCTCCAGTATGGAGGGAAGGGATACCTTTGACGAACATTTTTTAAGTGATTACCTAATTTTCTTCTTATAGCTTACCACAATTCCTTTCTTAAATGTTTGTGTTGATAATTCAACTATACAAATTATTTTTTATAATGTTTATAAGTGAGAATTTTTTGCATCTGTTTAAATACATTATTTCTAAAGAAAGAATAATGGCTGGGAATTTCTCCGATGAATATGTACAAACTATTAAAATCACAAAGAATGGTTCTTACATGAGGTTGTTAGAGCCATTTATTAATTATAATTACATTTTGTGTAAGTTTACAAAATCATTGTATGGTTATGTTACGCACTATTTAACTATTGTACGTACCTCATGGTTATAACGATATTAATAATTTAGCTACCATTTAGTGTACATATAATAGTTTGCTTCAGAGAATTGTGTCACATAATTTAAAAAAATAAAAAAACATACCGAGTGCAGAGATATAACATAACCCAATTCAAATATAAAAAGATTATAATAATATAAGTATTTAAAATAGAAGGTAATCATCTAACGAGTAAAACTTCCGCTCGACAAGTTAGATTTACAACTACTTGTTAAATTCTTCGGTACTAAACCATTCATTTAGATTATCGGGAAAACAATGTCTTGCACAATTTTAGTCCAGAGCATTGCCACCGACAAAGAACTTTAATCTGATGATTGTTGTTAAAATTTGTATCCTCAAGAATGAATTTTTACAAGACTGCTAATATTTTAAATTGTAGATAATTATTCTTATAATTTTCTTTTTAAACTACCGAGTTATTCAAAAGCGCAACGCCTTACCTGAGACGACATTAAGCCTACTTATACGAAAAGTACGCTATTTAACAATATCTAAACTGAAAATACTGGATGTCACAAAGTGGCAGAACAAGCGAAATAAAGTTTTTTTTTTATGGAAGTAATATGTAATTCAAAGTTTATGTTTTCTTCGATTACAACTAAAAGAAATTGTAATGTATTTTACATTTATTTTAACACATACATAAGTTTTCTGCCACAATTATTTATGATGTGACAGTGTGACAGATAGATTCTTCTAGTTTAAAATTGGTTTTCCAGAAAACTGTTAATGAGGTGTTATTATGAAACTAAACGTTTTGCTTTCCCAATATTGTAAGGCAGGTCATTTACATAGGCCGAAATAAAAAAAAAAATATGTTGATTTCTGAGGGACTCCTTGCAAATTGAGTTTTTTAGATTAGCAAAAATAGTATGATGAAATTCTTTCTGTCCTTTTAATTAAATAATTAAACATATTTAGTTTTAACTGGAGATTTTTATATTGATGTACTCGTCAACAATAGAGATACATTGTTTTCCTTCGCCTTATATAATAATACAAAGCTTTGCAGAATTGTTCGAGCAAAAGAAAATCTTTTCAAGATCAGCTTCATGAATCGACAATGTGTTTACAAAATTTAAGTATACTGTATAACAACCATCGTTTGCCTAACAGTGTAGAACATTTTTTTATTCAAATTAGAAATTTAGGAAAAACAAAGTACTCTTCACTAGTAGCAGCTGTATAAATAGATACCAGTAGGCTATTATATAGCAGTGTTTACAGTTTATTTGAACTGCCTTAACTTCAAAATCTGATTCTGTATGAAATCTGATTCTCTTACAAGATCAGTAAAATTATTAGACGTTACACATTTTCTCGCCAGAACAGTAATGGTTACTCTTTACTTTTTTCAAACATGTATGTTTTTCATTGTGTTCTGCTGTGCACATTTCAGTCTTATAGATGCAAGCTTTCTAAGCAATTTATTTTAATATTCAAGTTCTGTAATTGTTGTCAGGGTTGTTGGTAAATACCAGCAACCGATAAGAACTTATACAAAATATTAAAATAATAATTATTATGGAATAAATTTACAAAAGAACACAAACTAAATTAGAATTCAACTCATCGTACAGCGGAAGCCTGAAACGGATGTCCAGTATTAGGTTACAAACTCAAGGCAGCATACGCCAGCATTTCCACGCACGTAGGCCAAATCTGTAACCGCATAAAATAATGTCAAATTTACCAAAATCGTTAGCCAATCATAAGGAACCAATATTTAAACGAACCAACCAGAAATAGTCAAGTACACGCGGAAAAAAAGAAGGTGGGGGAGCAACGCGTGGAAGACGGGGCTGTACAAATTTTTCAACGAAGGTGAACACACCTAATAATTCCATGAGCTAAAAATCAACACAAAAGTCTTCAAGAACCATTCCTGGGCGATATTGAAAAGGGTGAAAGTGTCGCGTTGGAAGTCGGTGAGTGATAAAAGTGCGGGCGATATGATTTGGATAAATCATTCAAATAATATCAATTAAGTGAAAGTGAAAGAGAGAGGGGAAAATGTTCATAACAATGTAAGTAGTTTTAATATTTTTTTAATTGTAAGACAGATCTCGTGGTGTAACAATATTTAAATTGGAACACGGATCATATATCAGCATTTTAATCTTAGACCTACATTAGCTGTACCGGTACTTAGTTTTATTGGGACTGAACCATAAGGGTTAGCTGCCAGACCTTGAGTCGTTAAGCAATCGGGGATGGTCCACAATTTAACAGTAAAGATTTAAACCATATTTTATTGACACGTAATTACGCTATAAATGATAATTTGATGTATTAAATAAATTCACTATTTTAATTTTTTTTAATTGATTTGTTTAGTTAGCGTGGAGGGCATATTCTATTGTTTAATAATGCCTACGATTGTTATTTGTAATGGGATTCTAATTGTTGTAAAATTTGAATTATTGAAAGAAGTGAGTTAGTGGCATTTTGTTCACTAATTAATGTATTCACTGATAGTTAAAATACTTAAAGAATTTGGATTAATATATTTATATTTTCTAAACTCAAACGTCTCTGTAATTATTTATACCTAATACTTTGGAGTACCTCTAGACCCTAGTGAAATTTTGATTCCTGACGGGAATCTGGTGGACGCCCCCAAACTGTTGAAGAACCAATGAAAAGGTATATGTTTTAGTAGTTAAGTATTTAATTCAAAATTAAAATCAAAGTCAAAAGGCCTTACTTGTCATACCCTCACAAGTAACCTTACATGGTAAAGTCGCCCAAATTTACATAATCTTACATTGTGTTCAGTACAATACATAAATTATTTCAAAAATAATAATCAATTTACATTAAATTTGTGAAAACCTCCTGACACTTAAAATTCGACCGCATTCCTTGTATTTCTACTACCTACACCTCTTTCTGACCTTAGCCAGTCTTTTGTTGAGAGGTACTAGTTTAATTGAAGAGCTACAATGCGTTTTAAAATATATAGATTTGAAAATACTTTTTACAGATTTCTTAAGGTGGATACGTTATGTTATTGTGTTTCATCGCACTTATTTATATCACATACAACTACAGTTTACATTTAACAATCCTTCAGATTTACTTATTTCTGTCATAAATTATATTGTTCAAATAAAACTCGTATTATTGTTGGGAACATTACGGTAGAGTTAATTAACATAAATATTAATGTAAACTATTCGAGAAAACGTCTATTATAAACATATTTTGTGCCTCCAGCAATAATCACAATAGCACTTTTACTAAATGTTATTGTTTGTTATAAAAGTGAAATTTTGGCTTAGCACGTACGCTAAAGTTAGTACCCAATGAGTTACAAATTAACTTTGATAACCCTCTTTTGTTTCTATCGATATCTTTTTCTGACTTTTCGTGTTTGACTTTCCTTTTTTCAGTTTTCTTTGATTTTGAAAAAATATTGCATACAATGGGTTTCTATCTTTCAAACTATACCTAGACCCATCAATAAATTATAATTAGCTTCTTTAATACAGTTTCCAGTAAAGAACTAAGAGTACAAAAAGTTAAGAATAATATTTTACCGTATAATATAATGCACTTCTAAATCTACGTTTATTTTAATTAGTTTGTTGTATAATGCTATTGTTTTCTTTAATTAAGTGTTGTCTTTTTAAGTTTAGTTTTTTCGACAAATTCTGCTTTGGTTTCTTTCGTTATCTAGTTATGCAGTATTTTCGTAAGATGAAACCATCCTTTTGTATACTACACGTTTTTAATAAACTAACAATATTCTATATTTTAAATAACTCCAACAAGCATGCCTAATATATTCATACATGTCTTCCTGTATCCACTATTAGTTTATTAAAAACCTTTAAGCTCCTTACCTTAGGTAATATTTTGATTGATATCATACTACAGTCACTGCTTTAATCTTTAAAGAGACATTTTTTTCTTATCTTGCAATATCGATTAAAACTACAATACAAAGCCCTACAAATATGATTGAATATGCTGATAAGACTCCATAAAGGGATTATAATAGTAGCTAGTTACATTTTACACATAGCTAGTTATTAACAAAGTTCTCCCAGTCCGGAATTTGCATAAACAACTAATTTTGCAATCACACATGATGTTTACTAGATTGATGTTCTCCTCCCTCATATTATAATATGTGCGTGAATAATACATAGTGCAAAACTCCAACTTTGATATAAACCAAACTAGATATTTAAAAAATTTGAAAATTCAATCACTAATAAGAAGTTGTTTCTATGTCACAAATTTAGCAATTTTAAATTTAAAAGCTGTGAGGGGTGGAAGCAGTATATAATGTAATATCAAATTTAAATTTATTAATGGAAAATAAAGTGATTGAGTACATATATAAAGTTGTAAGCATGTGTGGAAAAAATCTATAAAGTGAAAAGGTACATATATGGTATTCTACACTTTATTTAAGAAAAATTTATAAATAGTTATTTATCACTTAGTTTTTATTAAATATCTTTGAACTGAATATAGTTTAACAATTTGATTGTATATAAATAAATTACTATGGAGTTTGGCTTGAGAGAAAATAACTTGATATCATAAAACTTCAACAGAAAATGGTACAACTAATACGTTTAATAACTCAAACGAGATTCAAAAACAATTTTGTAATCTTCAGTTATGAATATGCTACAATAATAAAACTATAACTTACAGCAAAATTGAATTGAAAACACATTAAATTGAATGTATTAAAACATTACTGAATCTACTGACAGCTATAGTAAACAAATTAACTGAGTGTTATATGGGTCAATCTGTTAAAGGGCGTCTAAATAATTTGTATTCAGTTTTAAGTCCCTTTACGAAATAGGATTATCTGGTACAAGATATTACATTTGATTGAATTTTAGTCTAAATCAACAAATTATGGAATTCCTTGTTTTCATTTTAAATACAACTGGCAGTAAACGCTATTCAATATAAGCTATCATTCAGCCAACCTTTTCGATTGGCATTTACATGGGAAGATTTGGAAGATTATATTTATTACTATTTACTTTGTATTTTTTATGCGATTGTAATTAATCAAATTTATATTGTTTCCACTAAAGCAGAATTTTTCTTTTTATCTTGTACCATATTTTGGCCACCAATTACTGTAAGGGTTGGTTGTATTAAAAATTATTCTTTAGTATTGAATTAAAAATAACTTTGAACGAATTGAATACTAAGGGAGTTGTAATTTGGTTTATTCATCAACAAGTATTTTTTTTTACTCCTTTAGTTAATGTTTGGTGTCGTTGGAAATATTTTTGGTAATTATATTACTGGTTAATATTGGTTGTAATAGTTATATTGATAATATTGTAACTTTAAATGAATTGTGATATTTTTATTAGGGTTTAAAGTGATTTAGTTTGTTTTCAAAACAAATTCCCATTGTAAACTATTAACTACTCGTCTGAGTTTTCTACCAAATATTTTGTTTAATTTTAGGGAAGTTATAGAAGTTAATGTTTTAATAAAAATGGTTAAATATATATATATATATATATATATGTTTTTTTTTTTTTTTGCTATTGTTCATTCATCTATTGACTATGCAACTATCAAACAAAACTGTGGTAACAACCAGAATAGAAATTGTATTTTTAAAATCGACCTTAAATACAAGATTCAAAGCTTGAGAAAAATACTACAGATTGGGAATGATATATAGTAAACCACTTCACCTAGGTCGTAGTTATTCAGTTGTGTATTAACATTCAATGTAGCTATACTACCTTTAAGGTTGAGACATTTGTTTGAAATAAATAACAAACTTTTTATGATCACTTATTTTTGAAGTTTACTTTCTGCTTTCTACTACAACTGCTATGCGGCTAAACAAATTGCATATATTTGCTCGTTGTAATCACGTTTATGTTGGACCCAAGCATATGTGACTGTTTTACCAATTGCGTTTCTTTTAGTACTAAAAACTAATTGCATCAATTATCTAACACTCAGTTTAGTATAGCCAACCTAGTGTAACATCATGATATTGAAATGAAATATTCAATAAATCTATACAATAGGATTTAAAAAAAAAATTGAACAATAAAATACGATAAATGGACTAAAAATTGTGTCTGCGTAATGTTGTCGCTACTGATACAATTCAAATAATGTTAATAAACTATAAAATATTATTGGGAATCATTTGAGTTAAAACAATTTGAAACACATCAAATTATAGACAGAAAAATACAAATACCATTTTGTGAAAAATAATATACTGAATTCTGCTTCTCACGACTTTTACTGCTCTTATAGTTTTTACCGTATTCACTATACATCAAAATTAAAATCCATCTGAAGTAATAATTATTATGAATATCTAGCACGTTTTAACTTCTCCTACAGATTCTGAGAAGCATTCTAAGAATTTTTAAACTAAGCATATAATATCTTGAAATTAAAGGCAGAGGAAATAAAAGTTCTTACGAGAATGATATACAACTGAAAACAATGTTATTGAAGAAGCTTTCCTTTGCCTAAACCAAATGAAAGGTTTGACGAATAAAATAAAGTGATTTTTATTTTAAAGTAATACACTGGCAAGTTTTTTTTATAAGCGAGCTTAATTGCACCATTGTATTTTATTTAGATTATATTCTAATAAATACACGCCACAAACACAATTTATAAAAAATGTGTCTGATTTCCTAGTTTTTACGGTAATAGTTCTTAAATTAAGAAAACCCTTAAATTGTATGGCAGATGACAATATGAAAATTATTTGTTTTATAATGCTTAAATAGAAAGAACCATATGGTTTATATAATTTTTTATACAATTTATAATAAATTCGAGTTTTCCTAAGTAATACAAAAATGTACTAAACAAAATAATGTTTCAAATTTATTAAGCTGTTTACTATAATTGTACTACAAAGGCAAAAATATAAAAAATAATATCTGCTTAGTTATAGTTTTTTGCTTATTTTTTTAGAACATATTGAATGATCAGCCCAAACTAAAATGTATATGACTTTAATTATTTTTATTTTAAAGAACAGTTCCAAAATTGTAAAATATTTAAATACAATTAAAAAAAAATTAACAATAATAATTTATTAAATTTTATTTAGATGAAGCATTGTCTTATTACATGTACTAAACATGCCGGAGACAGGTGTTTGTGTATACATGAGTTCTATAATGTGTTTACGTAAAAAATTACTTTGATGAACATTAGATGCTGACATGTCATGTTGATGCAATGAAACCGGTAATAAATACAAATCTAATTTAACACGTGTAACACGAGTTTCACTAAATGTTTTTGATTTACTATTTATATTGTCATCTTATTTGAAAATACATTTTATTACACATTTTGCATTTTTAGTAGGTGTTTTATCAAATTTCATAAACTAAATTGTTAATGATTTTGGTTTATTAGGCACACATGATTGGTCGAACCTATTAATCACAATGTTAATTATCACATTAATAATAATAATAATCTATAACCGTTAAACTAATTTAACGTAATGAGGTTAAATTAGTTAAATTATTTAGTCTGACTAATTAGTCTGTTAACTAATTTAACAGTCAGACGAATGACGACGTCTATTAGTCTGACGACTATTGTAGTTAATTACATATTGTTGCTACAGTGTTAAATATAACCAGTATTGTAACGTTACTTACAATATCAAAACTTAACTTGAAACACTGTAAACGTTTGCTATCCTATACTATTACAGGTTTGTTTATTTTTACTAAACAAGTTCAAAAATGTATATTGAAAATTATTTTTTATAAAACCTTAAACATTATGTCTTAGAATGGTAGCTATTATAGCGTTTATGTTTTTAAATATATCATGTATCACTTTTTTAACCAATCAATTTCTCTAGAGAGGAATTGCAAATATTTAATTGTGAATTTTAGATCTCTGTTTAAAATCTGACAGGTAAAATTATAAGTAGGTTGGTGAGCAGGTCAACCAACCTAAATCACAAAATTCCCAAAATACCAACAAATGCCCTATTCCCCCTGGTGTCTTCTAAATCATATTTTTCTAGAGGATATTAAAAACATATAACATTTGCTACACACATGTATAATGAATATTTATTCTTTGCTTTTGTATCTTCTACTTATGACAACTATTTTATTCTATCAAAGTTAATAATCAATTTGGCAAATCTTATTAGAATTTAAACAAAATAATGTTATTGCGACGTTTAGTTATCACAAGTCAAGTTCCTATAATCAGCAATAACATGAAACTTCCACACTATTATTATAGGCAATGTGCTTACGTCATCTTATATTTATCGACTTTGTATAAACTAAACAAATCATATTATTAGTGTACTACCTTTTAAACCGTGACATCAAATATGGAGGTAGGTATTCCCTTTAAAAAATAAATATTTCATATAATTAGAAAATATTAAGTTGATTTTAAAATATCACGTAATACAAAATAACTGTTGTATTACAGATTGGTTTGTTTATTGGGCTTTATAGGCTTTTAGTAAGGTACCTCTAAACACTAATCAAAGTACTTAAACTGTTATTTTCGATAGTAGCAATACATTGTTTAAAAACGAAATGATAATGACTTTGTACGCTTCATTACGCTGAACCTCTATTCTAGCTTCAGATCAAATATGTCAAAGTATGTAAGATAAAAGTTATAAATTATGTAACTTTCCATAATCATTTTATACACTTGATTTACTGCGTGACGGCTTTGGCAATTGGTTAGAATCTTGACAACTAAATTTCTTATTTAAAGCATAGGGTGGCAATACAGTTAATTATGAAGTACCTGGAGCATCGCTCAGAATTTTTTTTATTGTTTTTTTTTTATTAAAATGTATGTAAATAAGAATCGCATACTGAATAAATATAAATATTTTTCGATGTAACGTACATATGAACTGTTTATTTAAATATATATAAAAAAAAACATGAATGTAATTAGTTCTAACATTTTATTAGAAATGTTTGCAGATATAAAACCTAATTTTTGCATTCGAATCCTGACGTCCAAAATTCTCTATAGGTACATGTAGGTTATGTAACCTATCCAACGAATAGGCTATATTTGATATTGTTTATGTATTTTAGAAATAACAAAATAACTATAATCATTAGATAATTTATATTACCTTTATAGAAATGCAAAGAATTCAGAAACCGGTGAAAAGGTTTACAGAACGGTTAATAACAGCACAAAAATAATGTTTTAGTTAAGTTTGCTGTTTGAATAAAGAAATAAGTTGAAAATTATACCACCTGATGTATTGTTAATGATTTATGTTTGTAAATCTTATCTTATTAAAGAAGAAATTCTTGTATATTTTCTATTCGCCTATAGTGACTTCAATAGTGGTATATAAAAGAAGTTCACAGTTTAAATTTTATGCGCATTTTTCCGAGTTTATGCGCATTTTTGCAGACATAAGACTAAGCGCATTTGATTCCTGACGTCAAAAACTTCCATTATGCAAATTTTCATCAAAATCGCTAGAGCCGTTAGCAAGATCCCCGAAATAAATTTATAAACAAATATACAAGAATTGCTCGTTTAATAAAACAAGATAATTATTTTTTGCTTCGAAGTAAAACACAATGGAAGTAATTTGCTGGATTTATTTTTTCCTTATAACAGAATTAAAACCACAATAGTAATCACAAGTTCATTAAACCACACTTCATTAATTTCTAACAATTAAGTCGAAAACGTTCATCATATTTTAAATTAAGGGTATATCTTAAGTGGATATTAATTATAGCAAACTTTTACTAAACAAGGAATTAGAGGACAAATGAGAACATTGCAATAATAGAATGGAAGCTTGGTAATGGTCGTTAAAAACCCTTCTTATACTGACTGAAATTAGAAGAAGAAAATGTAATTATATTTTTTGTAATTAATGGTTTCAGATATAATGAAATATTAAAATGAAAACATGGAAAACTATAATGCTGTAATTGAATAAGTAACTATGTTATTATTCAATAATTACAGTAGTTGCAAAACTAGCCACAATATTTTACGGCATCTGGATGATAAACTTGAATAGATAATGACGAGTACTAATTATATAGAATGTTTAAGGCTCGTGAAAGCAAGATTTGTATTCATAGATATGAATAGGTATGTTAGATTGGTATGTAGTCTAACCTCACAATTCAATGTTACTCAATCTATTTTGTAATATTTCCTCGCGTAAAAAGAAAAGTATGAATTTAGTTTGTGGAGACATAAATACTGTATTAGCATTTTCATAATTTCCATGAATTCATAATTTAATAATTAAATGTTCTACATAGTAGTTATGATATTGTGTGCCAATGAAGTATTGTAGTTCCGTTTTCTTATTTTAATTCTGGTAAAATAAATATTTACAACTATACAACTTTCTACTGATATTTCAGTGTATTGAAAACTTGTAACTGGTACATAGTAAGTAAAAACTTGCTATTAAAGAGATTGTATGTGTTTTGTAAAGTACTGGAAAAATGAAATGTGTATATATTTTGCTTGTACGTAATATTTTTGCAATTGCACTAACTAAACCTACTCTGAAGTAAAGTTTGCGAAAAAATTATATTTAGTTATTTAGCAATTAAACCATAAAGTTAAAACTATTTTGAACAATTTATTATAAAGACAGACATCAGCTTAATCCTGCCATCAATGTTCTAGATTAGAAGGAGAAATTCAACTAGATTGCTTACTCCTTCAGACAGAAGTGATACTACAGGTTGACAAAGGCTTGCTCTTGAAACAATACGTTGTCAGTATTGTTTTTGGAGAATCATTTTTTACATATCTTATTACTGAGAGATTACATATGCAATCAGACTATTACATAATGAAAGCTGTCGCTTAAACTGGCGTAATAATCATCGGTGAAAACAATTTACTATGTTGTGTTTATGTTACTATGAATTTATCATCACTACTACGGTATGTACTAATATGTTAATACGGATTATTGTTATGGCTCTTCCATCAGCAATGCATATCGTATTTTATTATTTGGTAGCTAAAATGGTAATTGTTTTGATTTTAAATTTAGTTTGTTGCTATTTATAGTTAAATTACTTTTGACAACAAAGGGAATTATTTTGTTAATTTTAAAAGTTTGGTAGATACTAGATCAAAGAGCTCACTATGTTTTAATAATTATTTTTCAATATTTACCATATTATAGCGTCATTGCTTTACTATATGTATACATTTTATAAATTTAATCTTGTAATTGAATCACACCATGCAATAATTGTCTAAATTGATATGAAAGTTTATTATATCTTTTTCAGATTAATTTTAAAATAATAATGTTGGTTAATTTAAAAATTTTAAAACTATTTATGTTTTCAACAACAAATATATATATAATATTTTGACTGATTATATATATTTCAAATATTACTTATTCTAATATTAAAATTTTAAAATATATATTTTCTATTTTGGTTTTTGTCTGCACAAAAACAGGAGAAATTTGACGTTTATTTTTTGTCATGTTTCCAACATGAGTAGGCTTATGTATTATTGGAAGAGATTTTGATAATGTCACAGAGCTCTAGGTGAACCAATTATCTGTTGTCACGTTCCAGAAAGATCCTGAGACATTTTGAACTAATCGTTTTATAAAAATTTGTCAAATGCACATGACTCTTGTGGCTGCTTTCTTATCTAGCAGGTTGTACATGTGAATTTATTTGTATACTTTATTTTGTAAGATTCCTAGAAATATATTGCCTGAATGGGCAACGCCCTTGAAATGCTTCTAGAAATTGTTCAATGGTAAGGTATAACTTCTTAACTTACCGAATAATATTTGATAAATCTTGAAACGAATTCAACAAATACTTTCCTTACATCTGAAAATGTACCAATTTCTGAAAGTTATTGTATTTATATTATTATATTTAGTTGACCGCAATATGAAATCAAATCTCGTTCCATCAATAAAGAAGAAAGACTTCAATTTCAAATAACTTTATCTTATTGCTAGTGTCCCTGTAAAATATAAAAGCCAATTTCTGCTATTACTTCTGTGATGTTTCTTCGTAATGCATCACGTGATGAATTATAATTTACATGATTGTTTTCAGTACAAAATGGTTGTACAAATTGTACAGACAACTTCCAAGCATCTAAGGGAGTCTGCAAATTTTGGATTTTCTTATAACCTCCGGTAGATGTGACAGTTTTACTTATACTATCTTACAAAAAGATTACCTCCGGTTGATTACAAAAATGACGTTATGTTTACACTATATGGCGAAATGCAAAAAATTGTACCGACTGTGCCTTGAGCCCAGTGACTCATGACAAAACCCGGAGCGGCCGAGCGAAGGCTGATTCGGGGTAGGGACACCTTCCCGACCGCCATAAGCTCTCAACCAACCGCCACGAATATTTGCGCGAGGTATAATTACTATTACTTGTACGGCCCATTTTAGGAATAGGACGAACGTACCTGATTACCAATTATGAAGGATTGTGTTTCCTGCTGGATGTATGGAGTACAGTGAATATTAGGCACATCCGCATTGGTATTTTGGGATACAGTAAACTTAGGAACACATTTACATATTTAGGGGCTCGGTAATATTTAGGCACATTGGTGTTTTGGGGTCTAGTAATATTAGTAAGTCAAGCCAGTCATCACTATTATTACATTATTAAATATTATTTTCAATATTAATTATACTCTTGTCTAGTTCAGGTTGGCCGATGGACCCGGGGGTTGTGTCCATTTTGCGGTCGTCCATTTACCGGTCAAAGGGTATAATCGTCCATTTACCGGTCAACCCAAAAATCTGGAGGGGTGGGTCAAAAATAGTTTTCCATTTTGCGGTCACATATTTCTAAAATCCCGAGAACATGTGAGCCAGGTTGATGACTCAGAGCGGCGAGCCAGGCCGATGGCAGTTTTCCAGTCACGCACACTCAAGTTTCGATATAATTAGAATAAAAAAAAAAACTAGAGGACTAAAGTATACTGTTTAGTCACAGTATGTTGCCGATAACAGTATAATTGTAGGAACCTGCTTGGGGGGTGGGGGTTTCCGGGGGTAGTATTCCGGCGACCCGCTTTTGCTTTTAGGCCTATTTAGCAATTTTTTAAACTTGTATTTTTTTAATTTGATTTTTTAATTGATGTGTATATAGCCTACTTGTTTGTATATAGACTAGTTTGTTAAAATAAACGGTCATTTATAATATCATCAGACATGATTTGTGATTTAAGAAGAATCTGTCTGTTAATATAAAAGTGGCTGCGTCAACAACTCCTCGTGAAGATCTAAAACTCGACATCTGCAAACAATGTGCATGGAACCTATTCATTCAACATAGTCAGGTATTCTAGGAATCGAAACCTGACCGCAAAATGGAAAACCTCCCCTCCCTAGAGCCTCCTCACCCCCACACTTGACCGGTAAATGGACTGACCGCAAAATGGAGGATAGCGGACCGGGGACTACCTGAGGCCACCCTTATAATCCCTCGCCTCTGTCCGCTGCCTAGGCGATGAGTCACCTACTGGCTGTGTTTGTACAGTGGTACACTTTCTTAACAGAATAATAATTTAAAATTGTTTTAAGTACATTTGAAATATACTAAAAAAGTTATGAAAAATGATACTTAACTCGACCTAGGTATTAGAACATTTAATACGAACTTTATTAACAATTGTTTACATTGTGACTGCGACTTTTATTTAGACAATTTAGAAGGCAAGTTTTAAGCTGTAATGAATATTAAAAGCTTTACTTAGGGACTGTTTGGGTAAACGTAAATTGACCGTAGAATTTGTTAATAGTAGTCAATCTTTTTACTGAGATATAATGTATTTAATACAAATTATAATAACAATCGGATAAAAAGTTATTTACACAATATGCTATATACAATGCAATATAATACTATACAATACAAATCCTATACAACAATAAAAATACAATAATATACAATAGTTTATTAACTATTAAACCTTCAGCGGTCTGAAATTGCTTCTGATCGGTTCACTTGCAAGATGTCTTCTTAAAAATGGATTCTTGTTACCAGATTTGTTCGTTTATAAACATTGCCATAATTAGATTAAATGTTCTAATACCTAGGTCGTACTAGATAGATAAAATTTAAAAAATTGTATAGATAAAATTGACATAAAACTATTAAAGAAAATTATATGATCATAATGATAGAAAACATGAGTCAAAGAGGTTGTTTTTGTATAGATTTGTTAAATAAAATAAAACGTTTATTTTAAAATATGAGGGAGTCGCTACGAAAATGCCGAAATATTAATAATTTGTATACGTGAGTCTAATATTATAAAGTGTTAGGTTTAATTTATCCAAAAATATAAAATATAATTTAAAACAGTATACAATTTGAGTGTTTTACCGACAATAGATTCTAAATTAATCAATTTTCAAAAACTGCTTGGAAGACTAAAGATGCAAAATATTAGTTTAAATTTATTTGGCTATGGTATGAAAATTTATGGGATGTAGTTAGTCAATTGTTCTCACTTCATTAAAATTAAAAGTTTTTATACATAGGATAGTTGTTACTTAATATCAATCTTAAAAATCTTACAAAATAATGGACTTTAAATAAAATATACAAAACAATATATTTATTATCCAATATAATATTCAATACATAATTGTCTATAGATTTAATTTATATTCTTATCTTAAACCTATGTACAATAATACCTAACTTTAGGAACAGTATTTGACAAACATTCTAATACATATGTTTTATTTTCAATAGCCATCCATTTTAGCGCATTATCTAAGCTATGCTATACAAATATGTAAATAGTTTAAACAATGCGTTTAACCTAATCATTCCCAGTTACCTAAGATAGTTACAGTCTAATTAAACAAACTAAACATATATTTAATATAAAGTTTACTCTTATTGCATCCACAGGAAACATCACTACATATTACATAAGTTTAAACAAATAATAGGATTGAATCATTTATTTTTTAAATTTAAATTTAAATTTAATATACACGTATACTCCAATTTGCTTCACTTACTATTCTTTTATTATAGCGCAAACGTATATAAGTGACTTTTGTTATTGTTTTCTTAAAATTATATATTATACACAATACTATGCCTACTAATTACAAATTATACATATTTTGTATGTGGTAGCCTAAACTGGATTGTTTTTAAACGATAATTACCTTTTCTTGGAAGCTGTCGTACAATCCTTTG